>BSQZ01000054.1:96930-104430 GCA_033239005.1 Lamellibrachia satsuma
CTTTTCACCCTTGCCATCGACTGGCTGATGATAGAAACCACAAAAAAATGGAAACAGAGGCATCAGATGGACACTTACCTCGATCTTGGAAGACCTGGACTATGCAGATGACATTGGACTGCTGTCTAACAGGCACAAGGACATGCAAGAAAAGATGGACAAACTCACAAGAACAGCACCACAGATTGGGTTAAAGCTCAACACAGCAAAAACCAAACTGATGAGGATCAACAACAAGACAGATAACCCCATCACCATAAACAACATAAACAACAGTGAGGCTTTGGAAGACGTTCAGGACTTTGCATACCTGGGAAGCAAAATCACAACAGATGGAGACTCTGCAAAAGATGCCACGGCTAGGATCAAAAAGGCAAGTCAGACCTTCGCTATGCTGAAGTCCATCTGGAAATCCAAGCAACTGAGATTGGAAACAAAACTGAGACTGTACAATAGTAATGTTCTCAGTGTACTTCTCTACTGCTCCGAGTGCTGGAAACTGACAGCCAAGCTAGCACACAAGCTTGAGACCTTCCAAAACAAGTGTCTACGGAAGATCCTAGGAGTATTTTGGCCCACACCGTCACTAATGAAGAGCTGCACCGCAAAACAGATGGAACATCCTTGGCCACACAGATAAAGAAGAGAAGATGGAGATGGCTTGGACACGTGTGCCGAATGTCACCTGGCGCACTGCCTAAGACAGCCTTACGCTGGACAGCAGATGGAAAAAGAGACGTGGTCGCCCAAAAGAAACATGGAGACGAACAGTGGAGAAGGTAAGTAAGTAAGTAAGTAAAGTAACACACAGCTGTACGTTTGGCGGAATATGTTTATTATCACTAACGCATTGACCACGTACAATGTAACATTGCTGAAGAGACAACACACATTGTGTAATCAAGCAAATATTTTATACATAACTATAGGCTGTTCGTGTAGTCGGTGTGAAAAGTACATTCAGGAGCAAAATACAAAACAATTAATTCTGGTCCGGGGCTGTTTTAAGCATATCGAGTCTCTGCGAACTAGTGGCGTATCTCGGATCTCACAAAGGAGCGGCCAATGATAGTTCACTGTACAACATCTTGCTGTATTATTAATAAAGTCAAATGATAGTTCACTGTACAACATCTTGCTGTATTATTAAATAAAGTCAAATGCAGACCAATGATAAAGTTCACGCCGCTTTTCTTGTATGTGTATATGTTGTGGCAACGCGTCCTTGACGAAGGTTCGATAGTCAGCGCCATCCAGCTAACCGGAATAGCAGCTAACGCGCTGGGCACGCCGACCGATGCAGTTGCAGTAGCTCTGTCTGTTCGACGACAATGCTATGTGCCAGTGGCCACCGTGACGAACGTAGACGTAGCAGTAGCCACTCGAACACTTGCACCAACACCCCCATGGCGTACACTGCGCGCTGCAGACACCGCTATAAATGAAGCCACACCCCGAGCGGCACTGCGTTCTCTTGCCGCCTCGGAAACAGGAAGATGGAGGGGCGAGAGGAATAGCTGAAACATATGTATTTCTTCAGGTGAGAGACCGAAACGTCGAAACGTAAATCATAATTAATATGTCTATGTTTTATAGAACGCATCGAATGCAACATATATTACATACATGTTTTAATATTACCTACAAGCATATAAGTCAGTAGTCTGAGTTACGATGTTTACGAAAATGAAAAGTATTTCAGTCGTTATCTCCGAGTATCTTACTTTACTTTGGAATGTAGTCATCTCCTAAACGTATACTACTATTTAGTAAATTATCTGCGAAATATTCTTTTTGATACGTCTTTACGCAGGAACCCAGTGTTAATATCACCATAAGAATTATCGTGAGACGATGTAAGATGTAAGACGTTGCTGTAGACAAAACACATAAATAGTACATTACCTCGCTTGGCTCGACCACGATAACCTACAAAGACAGGTATGTGCGTAGGGGGTTTGTAGTCGTTGACGGGTAAATGAACAAATACAATACACACAATAGACAATGTCATATCGTTCTAGACACAACTACCAATGTCTACACACAGCCATGCAAATGGACCGAATGATACGTACCCTTACAAATGCACGTGCATACAAGCAGCACACACGCACGCACGCACGCATGTGCATATGCGTGTGCACCGCCTAAGAGTGGAAAGGCTAAGTCAAGTCCAATTGATGCCAGTTACAATATAATATATCGACTTTGTAATTGCGATTCTTTTACAGCGTGCTATATTTTAAAGGGTGCAATACACTCACCGAACGCTTCATTCAGCGATGCATTCGGGTCATCGGCTTCGTCCTGTAGGCGGAATAACTCTAGTACAGGTTGACGAAAATGCTACTGATAAGATACTTAAGTGAACAAATTCTAATGAACACGTTTTGCAAAACACATAACAGTGTGTGTGTGTGTGTGTGTGTGTGTGTGTGTGTGTGTGCGTGCGTGCGTGCGTGCGTGCGTGCGTGCGTGCGTGCGTGCGTGCGTGCGTGTATTAGATTAATACTAACATTATTAAATTATTCATGTTGTTACTTACTACAACATCTGCGTAAGCAGCCACAAACGCCAGGAAGACAAACAGCAAAACGAAGTTCAGATTCATCGTGTCGTCGCAGCAACTGCGAATAATATATATATATATATATATATATATATATATATATATATATATATATATATATATATATATATATATATATATATATATATATATATATATATATATAACCTGGGAATGTAAAATTTTAAATTGTGCAGTTATACGTTTTATTTGTAAAAGACATACGTGCTTTCACCGGACACTCGAGATTTAAGAAACAAACTTCCTTACCTGAATAAACCGCAAGAAATTGTCTGAATCGTGCTCAAATCAAATGATCAAAATGAATATCACTTCTTATATAGGATACATGCTGGGAGGAAGACGTGATTGCTCTCGTGTTTTAAACGTGATCACCGTCAACGCACTAAATGTTTTATTGACGTCGTGTGTTTTCCCGTCATGCGCAGTAAGGGAATTGTATGCGTTTCAGGGCATCGTGTTTTCGAAGTAGCGCTGAGACGCACTTTGACCAAAATACTTTTTCAACGTTAAGTAATAGTGTCAACGAATAGGAATCAGTGGACAACATATTTGAAGCGTGACCATTGTCGCACATGTGTAGCACAATAAAACACGCGTGCCTGGGTAACCAGCTGGAGAGAGAGAGAGAGAGAGAGAGAGAGAGAGAGAGAGAGAGAGAGAGAGAGAGAGGGAGGGTGTGTGTGTGTGTGAAGTGACAGTCACGCCCACTTTACACAAAACACAAATATTTTGGCACGTACACATACGTACGGTGCACCGCACCGCTAGGATCACTTCTAGTTATAATACATCTTGTACAGGTGCATTGACTGGAATTAAAAGAGCCTGAAGTTTGTTGAAGTTTCGCCTACCATATTTTTATAAGTGAAAATCTTATATATATTTTGTTTTCTTCGAGTTCAAGTCATCAACGTGTAAGTCCTAGTCAAGTCTCAAATCTGTTTCCAAGCTAAGGAGTCAAGTCCCACGTCACCAGGGCGCAAGTCCATGTCAAGTCTCGAGTCTTTGTCCATACAATAAACGTGCTACAACCGTGCATGTATTAAACCTGTAGGCCTCAACCCTGGTGCTAAGTGTCAGTGTCACACGTAGGCACGCTACTGTGTGCTTGTCTGTCATCAAACCGGCATCGATCAATAACAAGCTTAGGAGTAACCAACATTGAATGAGTTATATATACATAATGCATTTGTCTACCCCAGTCTTGTACAAGCATGACAATTTATAATTTATTCATTGGTTGTAAAAAAATCACCCTTATATATATATTGGTCAACATTGAATTGAATATTGGTCAACCATACATAAATTACATTTCATATTTCTGCTGCTGACGCACCGTTTTTCATGGTGGCGCCGATCTAAAACTAGTGGACAAAAAAAAAACAGCAACGTATATTGCAGTGATAGTGCCACACGCAACTGGATAATTTATCATTAAATTTGTTGTCAATGTAAGCGTCAAATGTGTGAAGATAGAGCTATGCAGGTAAACAGGTAACCTATGCATTACTAGTTTTGTTTTTAAAAAAAAATAAAATGCATCGTTATGTGTGTACCGGGAACGGTACACATGTCTGAAAGTCGTGTTGAGTGGTCTCGGGCCTTCTGATTTCAACCAAACTTCTTCTTCTTCGTCTTCTTGTTTATGCCATTATGACAGGTAAATATCTTGTTTGACCTCGCACGCCCCCGGGTAGTTGTTAGACAGGGCAGCCTCCGGTGATGACGTAGTCGGCCGTTTGGACTGCCCCAGAGTCTCAACGGTCACTTTTGACAAGACCCCGGCGTAGCATGGAGGCGCCGAGTAGCATGGAGGCGTCGAGTAGCATGGAGGCGCCGAATAGCATGGAGGCGCCGAGTAACATGGAGGCGTCAAGTAGCTTGGAGGCGTCGAGTAGCATGGAGGCGTCAAGTAGCATGGAGGCGTCGAGTAGCATGGAGGCGTCGAGTAGCATGGAGGCGTCGAGTAGCATGGAGGCGTCGAGTAGCATGGAACCGCCGAGTAGCATGGAGGCGTCGAGTAGCATGGAGGCGTCGAGTAGCATGGAGGCGTCGAGTAGCATGCAGGCGCCGAGTAGCATGGAGGCGTCGAGTAGCATGGAGGCGTCGAGTAGCATGCAGGCGCCGATTAGCATGGAGGCGTCGAGTAGCATGGAGGCGTCGAGTAGCATGGAGGCGCCGAGTAGCATGGAGGCGTCGAGTAGCATGGAACCGCCGAGTAGCATGGAGGCGTCGAGTAGCATGGAGGCGTCGAGTAGCATGGAGGCGTCGAGTAGCATGCAGGCGCCGAGTAGCATGGAGGCGTCGAGTAGCATGGAGGCGTCGAGTAGCATGGAGGCGCCGATTACCATGGAGGCGCCGAACCTCCCGACGCCAGACCGTAGTCGGATTAGCCTTGTCCAAACTCGGCGACGAAACTAGGCACTAATTAATTCCATATGGGTCGTAATTCGCCTCGAATACGTCATATATGTTAATACATAAACAAGACTACATTGAAGACGTATGGGTTACCTTCTTGGCATAATCACATGTTAACAACCAAAAGCCTAGATGATTTAAATTCAAGGAAACTTCCCACATAATAAAACCAATCAACGAAACCTAAAAACCTTAAAGAAAACCACGCTTACTCGGTTTGTACGACGTAAATAACGTATATTACAGTTAATACATTATGTAATTGCATTAATTGTTTGATATTTCTTAGTGATGCACAACACACCCAATCCGACAGAAGTCATAATATATGCGTATGCCTTACGTTATGTGATAGTGGTTGACAATTATTATTATTATTAAACATTTGATTATTTAAATAAAACAATTTGAGTTAATATAAGTTATTGAAAAGGTAAATCGTTGGTGAATCATTTCTTGGTTCTGCACATTTCCATTACGTTAGATACTATTTTGTAGTGGTGACAGCAATGTTTTCCATACCGCTCGGCTGTGCCCAAAAAAAACCTTCAGGTATATTTGTCAACCCAGTTTCGACTATGAGAAGCAGCACACACCTCGCCGGCCTTAGACACGTGAACTCGGTAAATTTATGACCGCGTGAACAAAATCCTTTAGAGCAGTTATGTAAAACGTGTAATTTACGTACGAACAATAATTTGCTCAGGTGGGCATGCTTGTCAAGTTTTTATTTTCGACAACCTTGCCGCACATTCGATTCTTAAACTTTGACTTATATAGATGTTTACGTGTTTAACTTGGACATGTTTTTGCTCCAACGCAATTACTCAATTCGGTGTACGACCATATTCCACTCTGCAAACAATTATTCTGGCGGTAAAACAATGACTTGTGTAAAACATTTCAAATGTAACCACGCGCTTATTATTAACATACGATAAATTGATGCTCAGCGAATATTGTTGCTGCAGGAGCATCTGCTGCTGCTGTTGCTGCTGCTGCTGCTAATTCTACTAAGGATGCTGCCGCGGTACAAGCCGACGCAGCAACATCATTGTCGTCGTCACCAAGTAGAATCATTGTCGTCGTCACCAAGTAGAATCATTGTCGTCGTCACCAAGTAGAATCATTGTTGTCGTCACCAAGTAGATACAGAGAGAACGAAATGTTAGCAATGAAATTTATTGTGATATAGTTTATTTGTCAAAATGGTACATTTCTGTTTACGCATTTAACCATTTATACTTCAAAGAAATGACAATAAGTTAGTTGGGTGATACGCCCTTATTGCTCCTATGTATATTTGCACTAACGTCTTCAACTATTAAACGCTTACAGATACCAAAAAGTAGACGGATGAATGATTTAGTTGTGCGTGCAAATATCACATCATTCTTTACTGATTTTTGGCCGACTAGCTTAGGACCAGCGCCGGTGTAAACAACGGTGAACCACATTTGCGTGTGGCCCATACTGTATTATTTGCGTGTGGCCCATACTGTATTATTTGCGTGTGGCCCATACGGTATTATTCGAAAATAAAATTACCAATGACAGATTCATGACAAAGGTACATGATTGCATTACGATTACTGATTACAATGTACCACACAAGCTGGTGTGTATTACGGATGAATATTTAATCCCAGACAATAACAACATTGATGATGTTCTCAAACGTAGCTAGCAAACCTTAACAACAACCCTTATTGCTGATAGACAAAGTTACAACCTGCAAAACTGTTAAATAAAGTTACAGTATACAAAGTTACAATATACAAAGTTACAGTATAGAAAACCCAAGGAAAAAGGTACCTATGTGAATATTGCACATGTAGGTATAGTACTAGCTATAATATTGATAATTTGAGATACACAAAAGTGCGGGGCAATAGTCCCTATTGATATAACATTCATATAAATTCAGTATCTACGCATGACTAGTAGCGGTAGTGTAGCAGCAACAACATGACTAGTAGCGGTAGTGTAGCAGTAACAACATGACTAGTAGCGGTAGTGTAGCAGTAACAACATGATTAGTAGCGGTAGTGTAGCAGCAACAACATGACTAGTAGCGGTAGTGTAGCAGCAACAACATGACTAGTAGCGGTAGTGTACCAGCAACAACATGATTAGTAGCGGTAGTGTAGCAGTAAAAACATGACTAGTAGCGGTAGTGTAGCAGTAACAACATGACTAGTAGCGGTAGTGTAGCAGTAACAACATGATTAGTAGCGGTAGTGTAGCAGCAACAACATGACTAGTAGCGGTAGTGTAGCAGCAACAACATGACTAGTAGCGGTAGTGTAGCAGCAACAACATGATTAGTAGCGGTAGTGTAGCAGTAAAAACATGACTAGTAGCGGTAGTGTAGCAGTAACAACATGACTAGTAGCGGTAGTGTAGCAGCAACAACATGATTAGTAGCGGTAGTGTAGCAGTAACAACATGACTAGTAGCGGTAGTGTAGCAGTAACAAC
>BSQZ01000054.1:109430-279430 GCA_033239005.1 Lamellibrachia satsuma
TTGGTCGGGCCAAGAGAGGTAATATACTGTTGATACATATGTTAATTCTATAGCATTTTCGGCATATTCTGAAATATCTTATTATAATGCCGTCTGTGATGATATTAATAGCTACATATGTTATAATATGCACCCAAAAATTGCACACAATCAACTAAATAATTATTTATGTTTTGAAGATGACCTCATGCCAAAGTAAGGTAGGAATATGTGTCATAAAGACTGACATATTCTTGTCATTATAACTCACACGATTAATATAAATGCGTGCATATCATATCGAACACATTGGCTAAGTAACCTTAATTTTGTGTTCGCGATTATGTGGCGTGTTCTTGCGAATTAAGTGCAGTTAGGACGTACGTTTCGCTCTCTCACGTGTTCAAATGAATGTGTTTCTGCAGCTGCCGCTCCGCCGATGTGCTTCAAAAGGCCAGGCCAGAGGAAATGGTGTCCCTCGGGTTGTGGTTTTGAAATCTGGGGTCCGTGTCAGGCTTCGTGTACCTGGTATGGTTGTTGGTGCAAGTGTTCCAAAAACGGATTCGGCACTTGCCACGTTTTCACACGTCACGCTGGCCACTGGCACCAGGCACTGTCGGCGACGAGAGGGAACCTATGCTATTGTTTGGCTCACAGGCGCGCCATGTGCATTACCCCGTACTAACTGGCGTAGATGTTCGAGCCTTCGCCAACGACGGTTGCCACAACGCGAACATATACAAGAAAAGTGGTGGGAACATTGTCACGGGTCTGCATTCGACTTTACTAATAACTTAGTTAAGACGTATTATATTGAACTATTGCACATATTCAACGAGACAGGATGTGGTTACAAAAAACCCTGTGTCAGAATTAGTTACTTTTCATGTTACTGAAGAACATAGCATAGTATCAACTGCCTACGATTTACCAGCAAAGTGTTCGATGTTTCCTTGATGGCACAGTGTTTGTATCTTTTGGCACTTTGAATTGTTGTACATGATCAATGCATTCGTGATAATAAAATATATTCCGCCAGATATACAAATGTCGTTTATTGCATATACACACAGACATATAGACACACATACATACGCATACACACAGAAACACATGCACTCATACACACATATACGCACACACACACACAAACATACACATACACATACACACAAACATACACATACACACATACACACACAACACACACACACACACACACACACACACACACACACACACACACACACACAACACATACACATATATTATATGCACACACACACACACACACACACACACACACACACACACACACACACACACACACACACACACACACACACACACACACACACACACACACACACACACACACACACACACACACACACACACACAAACACGCACGCACGCACACACACACACACACACACACACACACACACACACACACACACATGCACGCACCCACGCACGCACGCATGCACAATAAACGTAATGAAACGAAGTTGGCATAACTTGTCAATATCTACTCCTCATAAAGCACCAACAAGTG
The DNA here is from genome assembly GCA_033239005.1 of Lamellibrachia satsuma. Lineage (NCBI taxonomy): Eukaryota > Metazoa > Annelida > Polychaeta > Sabellida > Siboglinidae > Lamellibrachia > Lamellibrachia satsuma. The sequence continues at coordinate 110,968 of BSQZ01000054.1, forward strand.
TGGGGTATTTATAGAACAATGCAATTTGTACTTCGAAGTTACACAGATACCGTCCTCGGTAGAACGTCTATGCGTCACCACGAACACACCTTAATAACTCAAGAGTTGCGCCACGCCCACTCCCGGCGTTGGTTGGGGAAGTCGCTTAGTCGACAGACTCCGACTTTGACATCACCGAACGCTTCGCATTCACATGGACGACGAGCTGAAGATTCGTGCCACTTCGCCGCTACGCCGCCGCCGACGCCGCCGCCGCCGCCGCCGCCGCCGCCGCCGCCGCCAAGACATCGAGAAGTCACCGCGACGGCTTGTGACTCCGGCGTTGGCGTCATTAAGCTATGTAGCGGAATGTCTGTAAGCATCGTGAAGTAGTAGATATACTTTTGTCATCACAAAAAGAATTAGTGGACAATGTAAAAATATTTGAACCATTGGGTAATAGTGACCATAATCAAATACATTTTGACATCAATGTAAAATCAGAAAGTAAAAATAAGAAAACGTACAAGAGAAACTTCCACAAAGGTAACTACAAAGATATGAGAAAATACTTATCACAGCTAGATTGGAATAACATGCTGATGAATAAGACTGCAATTGAATGTTGGAATATTCTAAAATATGAAATTGAGAGTATCATTGATAAATTTGTTCCCTTCCAAAAACAAGGAAAACGGTGTAGAAAGAAACACTTGTCAAAAGAGGCAATTAGAAAAATAATGCTAAAACAAACTCTGTGGAGGGTTTATAGGCGTACCAGAAAGGAAGAAGACTATGCAAAATACAAAGAGGCACATAATGCAGCTACAACTGAAATCAGACAATCTAAAAGAAGCTATGAGCAAAAACTGGCATGTAACATAAAAACTGACAGCAAGAGTTTTTATGCATATGTCAGGAGTAAACAAAACGTACAGGACAAGGTTGGACCTCTAGAAGACAGTGCTGGAAATATAATATCACAGGGGTTTTTAATGGCGGAAGACCTAAATGGTTACTTCAGTTCAGTGTTTACTAAAGAAGATATTAGTTCATTACCAGTTGCTGATGCAAAATTTCAGGGGGCTAAATCTGACTATTTAGGACCGTTAGTTGTAACTCCAGAATTGGTAGCTAGGAAAATAAAGGCAATGAAGGATAACAAATCACCGGGAGTGGATGGGATTCCTCCAAAATTACTAATGGAAACAGTAGATCAAATCAGTATACCACTTGCAAGAGTATTCAACTTGTCATTAAAAGAGGGAGTTGTTCCGTTTGAATGGAAAGAAGCAAACATCATACCATTATTTAAAAAGGGTTCGAGAAATAAGTCAGAGAATTACAGACCAGTGAGTTTAACGTCAGTGATTTGTAAATTATTAGAAAGGTTAATTAAAGACCATATGGTGGACTTCCTCGTTAAGCATAAATTATTAAATTCATCTCAACATGGATTCCTTAAAGCGAGGTCATGCTTAACAAATATGTTATGTTTTTTGGAAGAAATCACTAAGTGGATAGACGTGGGATCGCCAGTAGATATTATCTACTTAGATTTTCAGAAAGCTTTTGACAAAGTGCCACATCAAAGATTGCTACTTAAATTAAAAGCCCATGGTATCGGGGATAGCATAACTGACTGGATAGAACAATGGCTGACTGACAGAAGACAACGAGTTGTAGTAGATGGCGAAGTTTCAAATTGGAAATCGGTTTTGAGTGGGGTACCTCAAGGATCAGTATTAGGACCTATATTATTCTTAATTTATATCAATGACTTGGACGAGAGTATAACAAGTAACGTACTGAAATTTGCGGACGACACAAAACTGTTTAGAAAGGTTAATACTGATGGTGATAAACAACATTTACAAAACGATCTAGACAGATTAGTGAAATGGTCTGAGAAATGGCAGATGCTGTTCAATTTTGGGAAATGTAAATGCCTACATACAGGACATGGGAACTTGAATGTAAACTATAAAATGGGAGCTACTGTTCTTGGTACTACTATAAAAGAAAAGGACTTAGGAGTTACAATAAGCGCTGATATGAAAGTTTCAGAGCAGTGTGGTATTGCAGCTTCAAAGGGTAATCAAATTCTTGGATTGATTAGAAGAAACATAACATACAAGGGAAAAAGTTAATTATACCTCTTTATAAAGCAATAGTTAGACCTCATTTAGAATACTGTATACAAGCATGGAGACCATATCGTAAGAAGGATATAGATACGCTTGAACGCATACAAAGGAGAGCAACTAAAATGATTCCAGAACTTAGAGACCTTAGTTATGAAGAACGCCTGAAAGAATGTGGTTTAACAACTCTAGAGACAAGGAGGTTAAGAGGAGATCAGATTGAAGTTTTTAAGATATTGAATGGGTATGAAAATATTGATAGAAATATGTTTTTCTCACTCAAGAAGGATAGCAGAACTAGAGGACATGAGGTAAAATTAGTAAAGGATCAATGTAGATTGGACATCAGGAAGCACTCGTTCTCACAGAGGACAATAAATGAATGGAACAAACTGTCTACAGATTGTGTAACTGCTAGCAGCGTGAATATGTTTAAAAACAAGGTTGACACATATATCAGGAGGGCGGGTTATAAGTAGGTGAACATTGTTGGACTCTCGATAAGCCAATGGCTTCCTTGTCCACTTGCCATCTGGGCCTTTGGCTTGGATGGCAAATCTTGTTAAATCTTCTTGTTAAATCTAGTGTCTTCGAGCGCCTCTGCCGCGGATGTTGGCAAATTTTGTGAGACAGCCTTGCCCGCAAATGCCGTATTTGCCACCGACCGGAGTCCTTTTAATTTAAACTAGAAACTGTACAATAAAACTCCATTCTCAACTGATTTAGCCAATCGTGAATCATGTTCACTGATGTCCAAATATGTAGCATGTGAATAGTTTAAGTAACTTCCGCAGTCGATTGTATAAAAAATGCGTATTTTTGTTCAAACCATCGAAACAACTGACTTTAGTCGTTAACTCTGGTGAGGCTCAAAAATAGTTGATATCCAAGATAGGAAACATTTGCGGGTCAATGCCAGTCACGGGCATGACTTCCTCTCGCTGGTCACATGATAAAATTACGACATTTCACCAAGGTTGAAATTCGTTTTTAGCATTTCCGTTTTCACTTGTTTGTTTGACCAAATGCAGAATATACTAGGTACGTTTGAATTTTCACAAAATTAATTTGAAATGAGAGGAGCAAAAACATTCAACTGAGGAGGCACCTTTAGATTCACTTAGCTTTCTTTCAAATGTGTTTGTGTTGAAAGGTTTTCAAATATTATTCGTCGAAATGTCCAACCCACACAGAACAGTTTGCTTTAGCTGGGAAACGTCCAGTTTTGTATGACCATTAATGTGTCCAGCTACGCTTACCATGTTGCCAGGAATTGCGCAGCACGACAATCGCCGGGATATACATTTTGCATTAGACGATAACTTTTGGCGAAATACCTTACAGTGGTACAGAGATACAAAAAAATACACAATATATCAAACATTATCCGCTCGTCCCGTCCTATGGTTTATCTTGACTGCTTCCTCCGTGTAAACATATTGGTTGGAAATACCATACATTATCCGCCCGGCCCGTCCTATGGTTTATCTTCCTACTGCCCTGTTTACAACATCCAACATTACTAACATGGTTAGCAAGACACGCTAGATGGCACCACCAATATTCAGGTTCTGCACATCAAGTGTAAGTTGTGGCAGTGGTGAAATGGTGAGTGGCGCCACAGGTGGCGTGTTTGGCGCGTTGAATATCGATTGTTGTAGTAACGCTGAATCAACTGAACGCTTTACTGGCTCTGGTATTTGCTCCAGCGGGTGTCGTGATAGTAATGCAGGCGTCAAACGGCAGGTTCGTCCCGTTACGTTAACATAATTGTATATAATTCTTCTAGTCTATGGCGTATCAAGGGTCTCGCAAACAGATTAGCTAAAGAGGGAGTCTAACTTAGTCAAACATTAGTTTACCATGTCATCACGTAGTAGCGCAATAAGTTACATACGTAATGAATATAAAAATTAAGCCAAAAGAGTGGGCATGGCCCAATGTCACTGCTTCTATGTGATGTTCAACAGCAGCCATTGTAAAGGATTACGCTACACATTAATTTCGTTCACATCGCACTGCGTGTAACTTGAGGAAGATACACTAAAAACCGGTGGTCCTTTTATCTGGTGTATTTGCCAGGGGAAGTAAAAGATCCGACACAGGGAAATGGATAAGACCTGTCGTGCGCCTCACAGAGTTGGTGATCTCGATCTCTAAACTCACTTTCCTGCATCCCACTTTAGCTGTGATCAGCTGTTTATGGAGAATAAAATCAAGATTAAAACAAGCAAATCAAACCACAGCATTCCACTGAAACTATATGCTACTGCATACTTAACCACAATGCGAATTTGATCTTTTTATGCCATTGTTTGTTAGTGGAAGCAGGGACATGATTGTTCTAAGGCTGCAGCGGCCATGCGTTGAGGCGTGTGGCCAGACAGCAAATGTGCTGCCCGCTATCGTGCATTGTGTTATAATTTTTGAAAGTTTTAAACAAATCAAAATCAAAATAGGTTATTGTTTCGGTGAGTTCAGACAGCGATTTTAAATCGACCGTGTGGCATAATCTTTGCGTTCAATGTCCGTTTTTTTTAAAGAAAATCTCCCGTAAATTCCGTGAAAAGGCCATGACTTTCACATGGAATAAAGTTTAACAAAAACATCGTCAGCAGCCAACTTGCACACACCACCCAAAGTTTTATTCCATCTTGGAATTATCGGTCTTCCGTAGCGATTAGCGATTTGCTCCTATGCCTGTACGTATCCTGCTCAAACAAAACGCAGCGAACCAACGAAATATGGTTTTGTCATACAGAAAGAAAGAAACACTTGTCAAAAGAAGCTATTACAAAATATTGTTTAAGCAAACTATGTGGAGGGTTTATAGGTGTACCAGAAAGGATGAAGACTACGCATATTACAAAGAGGCACTTAACCTAGCTACAACTGAAATTAGAAAATCTAAAAGAACCATTAACAAAAATTGGCGGGTAATATAAAAAAATTACATCAATTTCCAATGCTTATGTAAGGAGTAAATAGAAAATTCGAGATAAGGGTTGGAGCACTGGAAAACAACAGGGGATATATAATTTCAGACGGGTTTCAAATGGCAGACGTTCTGAATGAGTATTTCAGCTCAGTTTTTACCACAGAAGATATCAGCTAACTTCCAGTTCCATTTACTAAATTTGAGGGCAATAACTTAGAACTTTTCGGGCAGTTATTTTTAACTCGACAAATTATAGCAAAAAAATTAAGAAGATGAAAGATAATAAATCACCTGGAGTTGATGGGATACCACCAAAACTGCTAAAGGATATTGTTGAGCAAATTAGTACACCATTTGCAAAATTGTTTAACTTGTCACTAGAAGAAGGAATAGTTCCTTCAGAATAGAAAGAAGCAAACATTACGCCACTATTTAAGAAGGGATCAAGGAACAAGCCAGAAAATTACAGACGAGTGAGTTTAACATCAGTTGTATGTAAATTACTCGAAATATTAATTAAAGATCACATGGTGGAATTCCTTGTAAAACATAATTTAATAAATACATCTCAACATGGGCTCCTAAAAGCAAGGTCATGTCTAAAAAATATCTTATGGTTTTTTGAAAACATTACAAAATGGGTAGATGAGGGGTTACCAGTGGATGTTGTCTACTTAGATTTTCAGAAAGCTTTTGATAAAGTGCCACACCAAAGATTGTTACTTAAACTAAACGCCCATGGTATAGGTAATGGTGTAATCAACTGGATAGAAAAGTGGCTTACACACAGAAGACATAGAGTAATAATAGATAGTGAGATTTCATACTGGAAATCGGTTTTGAGTGGGGTGCCACAGGCATCAGTGTCAGGCCCTATACTGTTGTATATATATATATATATATATATATATATATATATATATATATATATATATATATATATATATATATATATATATATATATATATATATATATATATATATATATATATATATATATATAAATGAATATATATATATATATATATATATATATAAATTATTTAGAAGATGACATATTTAGCAAAGTACTCAAATTTGCAGATGACACAAAAGTATTCAGAAAGGTTACAAACGATACAGATAAACAAAGTTTACAGGATGATCTAGATAAATTAGTTAAATTATCAGAAAAATTGCAAATGTTATTAAATTTTGGGAAGTGTAAATGTATACACATAGGACATGGAAACATGGACGAAGAATATAAAATGGGGATGCTGCACTAGGTAGAACCACACAAGAAAAGGACGTAGGAATAATATTTAGCGCTGAAATGAAAGTTTCAGAGCTATATGGGATTGCTGCTTCAAAAGGAAATAAAATTATTGGGCTAATTAGGAGAACTTTCGTGTATAAGAAGAAACAACGAATTGTACCCTTGTACAAAGCAATAGTTAGACCACATTTGGAATATTGAATTCATACATGGAGGCCGTATCGTAAAAAGACATAGACAGGCTAGAAAGAATACAACGAAGAGCAACTAAAATTATTCCAGAATTGAGAGACCTTAGTTACGAAAGTCGCTTATTACAATGTGGTTTGACAACACTAGAGACCTGAAGACTAAGAGGAGACCAAATAGAAGTGTTTAAAATAGTGAATGGTTATGAGGATGTTGATAGGAATGTGTTCTTCAAACTTAAAGAAGGTAGTAGAACCAGAGGACACAAAGCAGCATTAGTTAAGGAGCAGTGTAGGTTGGACATGAGAAACTACTCTTTCTCACAGAGATAAATTAGTTAAATTATCAGAAAAATTGCAAATGTTATTAAATTTTGGGAAGTGTAAATGTATACACATAGGACATGGAAACATGGACGAAGAATATAAAATGGGGATGCTGCACTAGGTAGAACCACACAAGAAAAGGACGTAGGAATAATATTTAGCGCTGAAATGAAAGTTTCAGAGCTATATGGGATTGCTGCTTCAAAAGGAAATAAAATTGTTGGGCTAATTAGGAGAACTTTCGTGTATAAGAAGAAACAACTAATTGTACCCTTGTACAAAGCAATAGTTAGACCACATTTGGAATATTGAATTCATACATGGAGGCCGTATCGTAAAAAGACATAGACAGGCTAGAAAGAATACAACGAAGAGCAACTAAAATTATTCCAGAATTGAGAGACCTTAGTTACGAAAGTCGCTTATTACAATGTGGTTTGACAACACTAGAGACCTGAAGACTAAGAGGAGACCAAATAGAAGTGTTTAAAATAGTGAATGGTTATGAGGATGTTGATAGGAATGTGTTCTTCAAACTTAAAGAAAGTAGTAGAACCAGAGGACACAAAGCAGCATTAGTTAAGGAGCAGTGTAGGTTGGACATGAGAAACTACTCTTTCTCACAGAGGACGATAAATGAATGGAACAAACTGCCAAATGATTGTGTTAATGCCAGTAGTGTGAATATGTTTAAAAATAGAATTGACATATATTTGATAAGGGTGGGCTACACATAGATGAGACTCTCCATAAGCCAATGGCTTCCTTGTCCACTTTGCCATCTGGAACTTGTTGTTTGGGATGGCAATCTTGTTAAATCTTGTCAAATACTAAAGATTCCATTAGATGGCGCCACTGTACTGCATTGTTCTATAGGATCCCCGTTCCAATATGACTTTCTGCAACAATTTCCTTGTTGTTCTCCCGCACGTCCCGTTCCTCTCCGTGGGAGTTTCCCAATAAGCGAAACTTGTAAATAAGATCTATGTATACATATACGTACTGCGTGCAGCCGGTGATTCAAAATCATTGAACCACGTCATGCTACCTGGGCGCTTAAGAATAAGTTGACTGGAACCTGAAGTAGACGGTAGTTCATATGCCCAATTTGGGCAAATAGTTTCGTTTGCTGGGAAACGGCATCAAGTACTCGGAAATACCGTGTCAATGACTATTCGCATGACAGCACACCAGAGTCTACAATTTTGTCGACAGCATGTCATTTTGAAAAAAGTTTCAATGATGGACAGCGTTACGAATAATAACAAGGATACACTTATTTCCACATTCTATATAGAACACTACTTGTTCGAATTCTCAGTCTCCGAAAAAACTTACAGATTTTCGAATTTCCTGGGTAAATGTTTATATTACAGCTATCAACTAGATTTGGAGCAATGGAACATGTTACAATATACCGCACCATCTTCATATTAATGCATTCTGCGAGCTACGCCACATATTGAATACATTAACATTTTACAAATGGGCGAGCTAAACACTTTTTAACCATATTGTCACGTACAGTTTCATGCTTCATGTGGCGCGTTGGTAAGCAGCAATTCATTGACAATAGTCAACAGTTTTATTTAATTTGTTGCCGATTTATTCTTGCCATATGTGTTTTAAAGTGAAACCAAATGCATTGCTGTGGGCCTTTGCACCTCTACGAGACTAAATAACTAACCATTTGCAAGAATATCAAGTGGTTTACTGGGAATATGTTCTAAATGTGCGAAATATTGGTCTAATGTCAGTTTTAATAGAGGCTGACATAATCATCTGTGTTTGCAATGTTGACCAAACAGCGGCAAGCATCCTCTTAACCCCCCTACGCGACTGTGTGGAAAGCGTGTATTTTTAACGTGGTTGAGACGTACAGTTACATTTTAATTTGATTTTATATTGGATTTACATGCAGCAGAAACTCTTGCAATACTGCACTGTGCAGCTTTCGGATGTAAACATGGTTCAGCGAGGTATAGAGTTGTATCTTTTCGATTTCCTCTGGAAAAATAGACAACATTGAAGCGATGGGTTTACAATTGTGGGCGGGCTGGTTGGAAGCCCAAGCGGTATGCTAGACTACGTTCGGCCCATTTTGAAGAATCGTGTTTTGAAGTTGATATTTTCATCAACTAATGGGTAAAGATCGTTTCGAAACGTCGGCGACAGAGAACATTAAAGCCTGAAGATGTACCAACAATCTCCCAGCATGTACCTCAGTCGAAGGCTTCGACACAACACAAACACTCAATCAAGAGAACTGTCAAATCGGAAAGCGAGAAGATTAGTAAACAATGAATGAATGGATTATCTTGCCAAATTAGTTGATATTAGACACAAACGGTACGTCTACGATCAGGTGTTTAAAGTTGGGAGTTGTGGGAAATCTAGTCAGCACTCTTGACGTAGGATTCTGAACAAATATGGCGCTGCCCATGCAAACAAAGATTTTCGGTCTTCAACGAGGTATATTTGGTTAACTACTTGCGTGATATTCTTGATTATAATTGCAAATGGTTAGTTTTCAAATACTCTTATAAGTGCAAAGGCCCCCAAAATGTCTTTGGTTTCACTTTAGCATTTCCACACTATTGACTTTTATACACAATCAAGCAATAAGGATGCTCAGAATCTATTAGGAATCATCTAATATGTGCCAAATGTCATTTGAGTAAAATATGTTTTCACATTTCATTCTTCTCCTATTCCCTTGTGCAGAAGGCTTCACTTAATAGCAGTAATGTAGTGCAATGTACAGTATAGTCTACGGTGCACTGTACCGTAGTCGTGGGCAATCTTGTTTGACATTTGCACTGACAAGAGCACCGTGTACGACGTCTTCTTTCAAAGTAAGCCACGCTCACAATTGCCGCTGGCTCGAAAACGTCACTTTGATACATTACAAGTTATAAAGGCGTTTTCACATCAGCCACACTTGTAAAGTTTTGATTAACTGGGTCAACTGCGGCTTTGTTGGAGCGTCCCGTGTACGCTTCAACATACAAAGGACGAGTTGTTTTTACGGGCCGTGAAAATTGTCGGCCGATGAAGTCAACGGAAAACATCCAGACGCGAGTTCGCGAAACGGTGAACACGGAAACCTAACAACCGGACGTTAATCACTTTATTATTTAAAAATTTAAATTATCATATAGAATTCAATACCTACGATACCAGATATCCATATAGCGAGAACAAATAAATAATTGCTATTGAAGGGTCGTCGCCGCCGCCGCAGCAGCAGCAGCAGCAGCAGCAGCAGCAGCAGCAGCAGCAGCAGCAGCAGCAGCAGCAGCAGCAGCAGCAGCAGCAGCAGCAGCAGCAGCAGCAGCAGCAGCAGCAGCAGCAGCAGCAGCAGCAGCAGCAGCAGCAGCAGCAGCAGCAGCAGCAGCAGCAGCAGCAGCAGCAGCAGCAGCAGCAGCAGCAGCAGCAGCAGCAGCAGCAGTAGTAGCAGTTTTAGTAGCAGTGAGGTTCTACGACAAATCTAAACGTCTTACACATGTCCCCGCATATCTTTACATTTAAACAATAATTAAACCTGTCCAGAAACTGTCGAAAGGTGTATTGTGGTTAAAAAAAAACAGTAAAATACTTGATTCATGCGATTCAATCACAGGAATGTTCGTATGGGAAGGCAGCATTAGTTGAGCCGCTGGGTTAGTGGAGCCACCCGTGTTTCCCAGGAAACGACAGCAGTTGGTTAGTTGAGCAGCGGATAAAGAAGGAAGACGAGTATTCTTTACAAAAAAAATACATCAAGGAATTCATTTTTTTCAGAGCAAATTGCGACATCGGATTACTACAAGGCAACATATATAAATAAAGCATTTAACCAACTTACGCTACACTGTGGCTCAACTTAATGCACACGAAGTGTTAGTTAAGCCACTTACAAACCCTATTTGAATCAGCTACATATAATTATTTATGGATACTAGATATATTATCTTGATACAGAAATAATGTATTAATAATCTTAGTTTATGTGAGTACATTTTTTATTATGAATATGATTGTGCCGTAGATATCGACAATATTGATAAATGGCTCAACTGACATGTCCTTCCGCTACTTGCTTGAACACCTGAATTAACCGTGCCAGTCAGGACTGGGGTGAAGTAACAGTGCCAGTCAGGACTGGGGTGAATTAACAGTGCCAGTCAGCACTGGGGTGAATTAACAGTGCCAGTCAGCACTGGGGTGAATTGCGGAACAGCAGCAAGGACATCCAGATTCCGACACTCAATACTGTGCCACGACGTGCCACGACGTGCCACGACGCCGCAGCGACTTCGCTGTGTAACACTGCGATTTATGGGTAAACGAAACGTCTAGCAAGTGGTTGCTTGGAAGAGCGTCACGGAGTTGCACACAGCTGGAAAGGGGTGATATTAAAACATCAATTTATTAAAAACAAATCCAACATCTAATAACCTTGCAATCACTCCTCTCGTAAACGCAACCTGTGTTGTCAATGTGTTATCTCACCGACGAACCATAGTTTTCACGGTTATCCAGCCACGGTTATCCATTCTCATGTAAGAATAATTTGTGGCGCTTGGGATGTTGTACATATGTTTTGAGACGACCCCCTGGTATGTTGCATTCCGGTTGAATGCGTGCATTATATACGGTGTATCAGGGGAGTGCTGACATTAACGGCTGACTCTCTCGCTCTCAACCAGGTACGTGTAACTACTTGACTATAAGATACTTATGGCGAAGGGTTGTTTATTAGACAAAGAATACACTTTTAATCCCACGCCAACACTATAATTGTATTATATTACATTAACACTGACATTTTAGGAGCATGACGTTACATATACTTCATAAAAATAGCTTCATAATTAAGCTGTGAAATACAATATACCATTATGATACGAGGTACATGTTAACGATTCTTATACAAATACAATATACCATTACGATACGAGGTACATGTTAACGATTCTTATACAAATACAATATACCATTATGATACGAGGTACATGTTAACGATTCTTATACAAATTGCAGTACTGAATAAAACAATATAATACAATAAGAATAAATATATTGCGCCGAAATAGTCGAGAACCAGAGCTCCGTAGTTTGGTAGAAACAAAGAATTAGAAAGAAGTCGTCAACCGTTGAATGGGGAGGATAAAAGTGGACAAAAAGGTGGGTCTTCAGATGATATCGGAATTTCCTGCAGAATTAACGTTATCGAGGGAGTTCCACCGAGTTTGAGCGGCCCTAGTTCCGACATTTGTTTTTGCTCTGGGAATAAAAAAGTACACTAACTGATGATCGAATCGGCCTACGTTTTCTTGTAAGTGTAAACAGCGAATATAAACACACTGGTTGTTTAGATAAACAGTTGTTTGATCCAAAATAGTCATATTTCTGGGTTTAACCCAAAAGTTTTACACAAGGGGCTTCCTAAACATTGGTAGGTTCCTATGGCGATTGAATGATAATCACAGCTAATTAATTTTACACAATGAATTGTTTGAATACAATGAGGGAAAGTGTATTTTGGCAAAACTGACACTAACCACAGCCAGATATGAATAATATACCAATGACATTGCGTTGCTTTGACAGGATGTAATTAAGAAAAAGGAATTTAATACCACGGCCCACCTGGAAGATGTCTGTCATTACCGTGTTCAGTGGCGCCTGGCCTATAAATATAATATGGACAAGACGACTATAATTATCGACCATGACTCGCTTAAACGCAGACAAGACATAGGCTCTATTTGCGTCATTGCGATTGCTAGACTCGGTTAATTGCCTGACGTGTTCAGGGTGTGACGTTTACCTTGAAACGGTTAACCCAACACGCTTAGAGAGTCATTGCTTGCGGCACGAAGACGTTAGGATTTACCTCGCATTCTAAAAACTGACACTTTCAGCGACCATCTAGCTGCCGCTTTCAGAAACGATTGATATTTCCCGAAAATTATATTATTCTCGAAACCAATGTAAATTAATCAGAGACCCCCTCCACTACATAACGCTGGCTGCTGCCCACGTAGGTGTTACAACAGTAATGTCTTGTTTGCCAGGAGGTACTTCACTCTTCCCAACGCAAAGCTGCCTGCATGGGCGATAATTCAGCAACTTTGTGAGAAGTGAACGGAAACCAACAATGTTCCGGGAAAAATATACCGATGTACAACGCTAAGAGTAACAGCTGTTCCCAGTTAAACTGATTTCGTTTAGTATCAAACATCGATTTTTTTACATAGCCACTAATCTATTCTAGATGACATCCTTGTTCAAACGATCACGTCATAAAAATTATAGAATGATATTGCATGTTAGACCCATTAAACAAATCCGTATTGGCATAATATCAAATGTGTATCGTAAAGTCGTGCTGTATAGTATAAACTGTATATATTCTAATATTTTGACAGTACAAATGTGTTTTAATCAGCCACAATATTTTTTTTGTTTTACAATTAGACCATTGTCTGCTTAAGAATATAAACTTTGACATTTATCCCCGGGGTCACTTCCATGACGTGTGGGTGCCCATGTTTAAGCACACACGTAAAACATATAAGCTCTTTTTATTGGCAAATTGAGAATTCATATCTATTTTTGGACCTTTTCACACAAAAACAGGGAGTTTCGAAACACCTGTTTCGTTCTTTGAAAAACAGAAATTTCCCTCATTTTTCGTTTGTTTTACATTTAGTTTTTTAGTTTTATGGATCGTGTACAACTCAGTGTAAGATTTTATCAGATTTATCAAGACTCCACTTTTAGACCCCCCTTCTACACGAAACCCTTTTCGGGAGTTCCGTGACACCTCTTTCATCCTTTGATAAGACACCCCTTTCCCTCGTTTCATACGCACATGCGTCCACAGATACTCCACTAGCAACCGACGGGCGTTCAGTGCGCAATGGAAATATGGCATTCGAGTCGAAACATTCAATTTAAACACGTAACAGTAAGATCACATTAACGAACGCACATTTCGATGTTCACGATGACAGAACAGATATAGTTTGTCATATACAGCTTGATGTTATGATACAAACGTGTACGTTTAAGCACTGGGTTCAAATAACCTGGATGTCTTTAAACTGGGTCGGCGCCATATAGCAATAAAACGTTCGGTCGGTCGGTCGGTCGGTCGGTCGGTCGGTCGGTCGGTCGGTCGGTCGGTCGGTCGGTCGGTCGGTCGGTCGGTCGGTCGGTCGGTCGGTCGGTCGGTCGGTCGGTCGGTCGGTCGGTCGGTCGGTCGGTCGGTCGGTCGGTCGGTCGGTCGGTCGGTCGGTCGGTCGGTCCGGTCGGTCGGTCGGTCGGTCGGTCGGTCGGTCGGTCGGTCGGTCGGTCGGTCGGTCGGTCGGTCGGTCGGTCGGTCGGTCGGTCGGTCGGTCGGTCGGTCGGTCGGTCGGTCGGTCGGTCGGTCGGTCGGTCGGTCGGTCGGTCGGTCGGTCGGTCGGTCGGTCGGTCGGTCGGTCGGTCGGTCGGTCGGTCGGTCGGTCGGTCGGTCGGTCGGTCGGTCGGTCGGTCGGTCGGTCGGTGATCGCGAGCTGTCGTGTACTTTTAGGAACGGGAACTACTCGTCGTCCCGTCCGTCCTTCCGTCCGTCTGTCCGTCAAAACGAACAACTATAGTAACACAACAGATGGATATATATATATATATATATATATATATATATATATATATATATATATATATATATATATATATATATATATATATAAGAGAGAGAGAGAGAGAGAGAGAGAGAGAGAGAGAGAGAGGAGAGAGAGAGGGATAGAGAGAGAGAGAGAGGGGGAGGGAGAGAGAGTGAGAGAGAAGAGAGAGGCAGTGACAGGGAAGAGAGAGAGAGAGAGAGAGAGAGAGAGAGAGAGAGTGTGTGTGTGTGTGTGTGTGTGTGTGTGTGTGTGTGTGTGTGTGTGTGTGTGTGTGTGTGTGTGTGTGTGTGTGTGTGTGTGTGTGTGTGTGTGTGTGTGTGTGTGTGTGTGTGTGTGTGTGTGTGTGTGTGTGTGAATGTGTGTGTGTGAGATAAAAAACGCTGAACGGAGAAAATGGAGACAATTCGTTGAGGGAGCGAAAAAATGTCGTGATGTCGTCCCACCCCACAAAATGCTCTGAAACTTTCATGTCAGCATTAAATGTTACTCCTAAATCCTTTTCTTGTGTGGTTCTACCTAGTACAGCATCCCCCATTTTATATTCCTCGTCCATATTTCCATGTCCTATGTGTATACATTTACACTTCCCAAAATTGAATAACATTTGCCATTTTTCTGACCATTTAACTAATTTTTCTAGATCATCCTGTAAACTTTGTTTATCTGTATCATTAGTAACCTTTCTGAATACTTTTGTGTCATCTGCAAATTTGAGTACTTTGCTAGATATGTCATCCTCCAAATCATTTATATATATTAAAAACAGTATAGGGCCTAACACTGATCCCTGTGGTACCCCACTCAAAACAGATTTCCAATTTGAAATCTTACCATCTACTATTACTCTCTGTCTTCTGTGTGTAAGCCACTTTTCTATCCAGTTGATTACATCATTGCCTATACCATGGGCTTTTAGTTTAAGTAACAATCTTTGATGTGGCACTTTATCGACAGCTTTCTGAAAATCTAAGTAGACAACATCCACTGGTGACCCGTGATCTACCCACTTTGTAATTTCTTCTAAAAAACATAAGAGATTGGTTAGACATGACCTTGCTTTTAGGAATCCATGTTGAGATGTATTTATTAATTTATGTTTTATGAGAAATTCCACCATGTGGTCTCTAATTAATGTTTCAAGTAATTTACATACAACTGATGTTAAACTCACTGGTCTGTAATTTTCTGGCTTCTTCCTCGATCCCTTCTTAAACAGCGGCGTAATGTTTGCTTCTTTCCATTCTGAAGGAACTATTCCTTCTTCTAGTGACAAGTTAAATAAGTTTGCAAGTGGTGTGCTAATTTGATCAACAATTTCCTTTAGCAGTTTTGGTGGTATCCCATCAACTCCAGGTGATTTATTATCTTTCATCTTCTTAATTTTCTTTGCTATCATTTCAGGAGTTACAAATAACTGCCCTAAATATTCTGATGTATTGCCCTCAAATTTAGTCAATGGAACTGGAAGTGAGCTGATATCTTCTGTGGTAAAAACTGAGCTGAAATACTCATTCAGGACCTCTGCCATTTGGAACCCATCTGAAATTATGCTTTCACTGTTGCTTTCCAGTGGTCCGACCTTATCTCGAACTTTCTGTTTACTCCTTACATAAGCATAGAAACTCTTGCTGTCATTTTTTATATTACCTGCCAATTTTTGTTCAAAGGTTCTTTTAGATTTTCTAATTTCAGTAGTAGCTAGGTTAAGTGCCTCTTTGTAGTTGGTGTAGTCTTCTACATTTCCAGTGTGTTTATAGACCTTCCACAGCATCTGTTTGTGAGCAATTTTTCTAATAGCTTCTTTTGACAGGTGTTTTTTCCTGGATCTTTTCCCTTGTTTTCTTAATGGAATAAATTTCTCAATAATGCCCTCAATCTCATATTTTAAACAAGTCCAGTATTCTGTTGCTGTCTTGTTCTTCAGCAAATTATTCCAATCTATATTTGCTAGATATGTTCTCATCACTTTATATCTGCCTTTGTTGAAATTCCTCCTCCATTGTTTTTTATATGTATTCCCTGTTTTTACTTTTATATTAAAATGGATTTGGTTATGGTCACTTGAACCCAAAGGTTCGTGTACTTTAACATTGTCAACTAATTCATTTTGAGAAGACAAAATTAAATCTAACACATTCCCACCTCTGGTTGGTTCCAGTTAGTTATCCAAACACGTTTAGAGAGTCATTACTTACGGTACGAAGATGGTAGGATTTACCCCGCATTCTAATAACTGACAATTTCAGCGACCATCTACCTGCCGTTTTCAGAAATGATTGACATTTCCCGAAAATTATATTATTCTCGAAACCAATGTCAATTAATCCCAGGCCCCATCCACTACATAACACGTTTAATTACACTGGCTGCTGCCCACTTAGGCTCTACAACAGTAATTACTTATTCGCCAGGAGGTACTTCACTCTTCAATACGCAAACATGCCTGATTGGGCCAAAATTCAGCAGCATTTTTAACAGTGATCGGAAAACGAACAAAGTTCTGGGGAAAATATACGACGATAAGAATAACAGCTGTTCCCAGTAAAACAAATTTCGATTAGCATCAAACATCGGTGTTTTAACATAGCCACTAATCTATTCTTGATCACAACATCCATGTTCAAACGATCACGTCATAAAATTATATAGCATGCTAGACCCATTTAAAAAAAAATATAAATCCGTATTGGCATAATATCAAACGTGTATCGTAGTCTTGCTATATATATATATATATATATATATATATATATATATATATATATATATATATATATATATATATATATATATATATATATATATATATATATATATATATATATATATATATAAATATATATATATATATATATATATAAATAAATATAATATACATTATCTTTTAAAACTATCAAATTTGCCGTTTATCCCTGGAGTCGCTTCTATGATTTATAGGTGCCCATGTTTAAGTACACAGGTAAAACAAAGACTTCACATCTATTATTGAATCATTTTAACTTAAAAACAGGGGGTTTCGAAACCCTTATTTCGTCCTTTAAAAAACAGAAATTCCACTTGTTTTTCGTTTGTTTTTAATTTTTTCTTTTAGTTTTAAGGATCGATGTCAGATTTGACAAGATTTATCGAGACTCCATTTTAAGCCACCCCCCCCACACAAAACCATTTTCGGGAGTTCCGTGACGCCTCCTTCATCCTTTGATAAGACACCTCAGTTTCTTACGCGCATGCGTCCCCAGATATTCCATTAGCAATCGACGGGCGTTCACCGCGCGATGGAAACATGGCAACATTCAATTTAAACACATAAAGGTGAAATTACATTAATAAACAGTGGTTCATGAACACACATTTCTGTGATCACGATGCCAGAACTGATACAGTTTATAATATGATTTGATTTTGTGATACATACGTGTACTTTTAAGCGTTGGGTTCAAATGACCTGGATGTCTTTAAACTGGGTCAGCGCCCATAAAACGATAACACGTCTAAGCCGATTGTTCTGTGTCGTCCCACTGTACACACCGCACCTCTCGTTGCTACATTGTGCATAGTACATGTTTACATATTTGCGCATGAAGTGTCTATCCGTCACCATCTCTCTAGGGACTGTGTCATATGCCTTCTCCAGGTCCACAAATCCCACTGCCATTCTCCCTTGCATCTCCAACCTCTTCTCTACCAGCTTTCTTAATGCAAACATCCCATCTGTCGTCACTCTGCCTTTTTGGAATCTTGTTGTTCACACAGTTCTTGCTCTAATCTCTTTTGAATCCTCTCATCCACGATCCTATCTAGCATCTTCAACGTTTGACTTAGAAGTGTGATGCCTTCGTATTTCCCTGGGTCATGCACATCTCCCTTCCTCTTCCATATTTGGACTATTAGCCCTGTCCGCCATTCCTCTGGTACTTCACCTTGCCTCATACATATATTCAGCAGCCTGTTTGTCCAGCTGATTCCACTCTCCACCGCTGCCATTACCATCTCCACACGCATCTCATCGCTACCATGTGCTCTTCCCTTCTTCATCCCTTTCATCTCGGTTTGCATCTCTGTATCCGTAATATCAATTAACTCCATTTACCCCTCCGCATACGACGGTTATTTCAGATATATGTTATTTCCTTCCTGGTTCAGTAGCTCCTTGAAGTAGCTTTCCCAGACCTTCAGCGCTGCCTCTGGTTCTGTCAGTAACTTCCCATTTCTATCCTTGATCACCGTCCCATCCTTCACGTCCTTACTATTCTCATCCCTATCTCGGGCCATTTTGTACACCATCTTCTTTCCACCATCGTCATCTAGCTTGCTATATATGTATGCTCATCAACAGCTCTTTTTGCGCTTTCTTCTTCTGCCCGTATATATCAACCTTGTGTGTATCATCCTTGTGTGTATCATCCTTGCATCCGGTTGATTTCCTCTCTCCTTGGTCTTCTCTATTTCTTGCGAGGCTTCCTTCTTTTCGCATACTACCTCGGCAACTTCGCTTTTCCACCTTCCTTGCTTAATATTCCTTGACACTCCGCCTTATATATATATATATATATATATATATATATATATATATATATATATATATATATATATATATATATATATATATATATATATATATATATATATATATATATATATATATATATATATATATATATATATATATATATGTGTGTGTGAGAAAGAGAGATGGAGAGAGAGGGGGAGTGAGACAGAGAGAGAGAGAGAGAGAGAGAGAGAGATAGAGGGAGATATGGGGGAGATAGAGGTGGTAGAGGGAGAAAGAGAGAGATGGGGGAGATAGAGGGGGAGAGGGAGAAAGAGAGAGAGAGAGAACGAGAGAGAGAGAGAGAGAGAGAGAGAGAGAGGGAGAAAAGATAGATGGGGTAGATACAGTGGGAGAGAGAGAAATAAAGAGAGATACATATAAAGAGAGAGAGAGAGAGAAAGATAGAGAGAGAGACAGACAGACAGACAGAAACACAGACAAAAACAGACAGACAGACAGTGAGAGCAGTGAGAGCCACGCGCGTACACCTGCATATAACATGTAGAAAGGGGAATCACATTACAGTTACTTTCTATATGTAATTTGTTTTAAACCATAAGATAACATTTCATTGAGCATAAATAGAAAAATATATTTTATATAATTTTATAAAACACCATATCTCACTTTCGAATATAACACATTATGTGTTGACTGGGATAACGCACACTTGGAATATCAAATGTAATTCAAACATTCATATTGCATGGCACCACTTCGACTTTTTAATACATCCGTGATTTCATAAATACATACATTGAACTATCTATTTATGGAAAGGCAGCTCAGTCACATTATGATAAACGCAACATACGACCCATGTAATGCAATAATGTATAACAGTTGAATTAATCAGTAACGTTTCTTGGAGGGACGACAGTTGTGGCGCCATCTGCCGATCAACATTTAGCTAGGACAATTATTATAAAAGATATTTAATTTGCATGATGGAAATATTAAAAGCATGTGGTACTATTGGGAAAATATTGCACAACTTTTGGAGAGAAGCAAATGCTAATCACACGTCTTCTTGTTGTGACAGTCTCTGTCGGAAAGCGTTATCCCCATTACCTATATTGTCGCAATCTTGTAGCAGTGTTTACAGTCCCTTTATTTATTTCCAGACCGCGAGTTTTCTTTCCCATTTTAATATAATATTATGTTTTTTTATAGGATATGACATCGAGTTTCTAAACTATAACGTGTTTTGCATCTCGGTGCCCACATCAAGATTACATTCAAGTATGAAAATAAAGAAAGCGAAGTCTAACATTGTTTTTAATGCGTTGTATACGCTTAGACAATGTTACTATTAGCTGAAGAGTTAGTATGACAGTAAATATCATTGGTTACTCAGATTCTTGGAAACCAACAACATTCGTCACAGTGGAAAGTATAAGTGATTCGAGACTCTCTTGTGTGCGACAGACGGAGCCTGGGTAACCGAGGCCAGTTTTCATCTGCATATCAACTCGTGATCCACAGACAGAGTCACTACCTCCGCGCACGACTATGTCATCACACCGGCCATAACTTACATGTATCTGCAGGTTTTGCACATATTTATATCATTTGGTAAACTCCTAATGTTTGTCAAAAAATAGCTCAATTTCAATATTGAAATGTTATTGCGCCACGAAAATGTTCGTTTTTATTAAACTAATTTACGCATTTTAATGAAAAAAATGTTACGTGTAATAAGTCATAGACAACATTGACGTAACCAAGCCTACGAAGCATTTAAGCCACTCCGCCTACAGTCCATTTTGAATTTTTAATCAAGTTGTGGCAGTGGTGATATGGTGCGTGGCGTCCCTGTCGGGAAGTGTGGTATACGATTCGCGTCGGACATTTTTCTTCTCAGAAGAAAACTTACGAAAGGCCTCCGACACGTCTACTAGAAAACAAACCGTACGTAAGACTCCAACTCCTCCAGGTAGCGTACGATGATGTTCACATTTTTGAACGATCCCCTAAGTTACTCTATGTCGACCAGTGACAGTGCAGTATGATATGCCAATTATCGGCGAGATAATCATCAGTGAATCAGTGACACGCGTTGCACGCTTCGTTGACTCTGACAGGCTTGGCGCAGGTGTCTCGATCAATGTGTGAGAGAAATGTGGACAGTGCTCATTTCAAGACATATCTCACGAAATTACGATCAATCGATTCAAAGGCATCGCTTTTATATATGTTGTGAAAATGTAAAATAAAGGTAGGCACAGGGTGTACACAAACGATAATATTTATTGCTCTTTGTCTACATAGTTATTATCTAAACTATGCCATTATATGAACTGTACGATTATCTACACTATGCGATCAAGAAAACAAGAGTATGTTGTTGTTCTGACTATAAGCGCCAGCAAGTTAATGTTGTCGTTCTGAGTCTAAGCGCCAGCGAGATAATGTTTTTGTTCTGAGTCTAAGCGCCAGCGAGATAATGTTTTTGTTCTGAGTCTAAGCGCCAGCGAGATAATGTTTTTGTTCTGACTCTAAGCGCCAGCGAGATAATGTTTTTGTTCTGACTCTAAGCGCCAGCGAGATAATGTTTTTGTTCTGAGTCTAAGCGCCAGCGAGATAATGTTTTTGTTCTGAGTCTAAGCGCCAGTGAGATAATGTTTTTGTTCTGACTCTAAGCGCCAGCGAGATAATGTTTTTGTTCTGAGTCTAAGCGCCAGCGAGATAATGTTTTTGTTCTGAATGTAAGCGCCAGCGAGATAATGTTTTTGTTCTGACTCTAAGCGCCAGAGAGGTAATGTTTTTGTTCTGACTCTAAGTGCAAAGAAGATAATTGTGCATATATGTTTTACAAGTTCTTCTAACATCAGACGTTTTTCATTCATTTTCGCGTGTGACCACGAAGGCGATACTCCAAGTAACTTGTTAACAATTAACAAGCAAATTGAAGTGCGTTCATGCATGAACACAACTCACCACACCAAACATCACTCTGAAACGGTACTAGGACATTACCCTCCCCCCGGACATTACCTCTTTGACATTAAACTAATATGACACTACCCGCCGAGTAGCGTCATTATCCGTAAACCCTACCCGTAACTCCTAATCTCTAATCTAATCATAAATGCCTAACCCCTAAAACAAATCCTCAATAAAAAATGGTAACCGTTAAATTGATTCCTACAATATCAAATACATTAATGATAATTTTATAATCTATGAAGCCTACAAGCACCAATATTAACACTAAATCCTAACCATAACAAACATGATCCCTAAAACATAATTGCTAATACTAATTCGTAACCCTTAAACACTAACCCCTAAAGCAAGAAAGTATATAAAATCGATTGCGCCTATTGATCACTCACTGTTCCTAGGGGCGGGCGGTATTTTTCTAGCGCGGGGCTATTTTCCGTAGGCTATTGTCCTCGGGGTAATTTCCGGGGTGGGTAATGTCCGGGCGATTGTCTCCTCTCAACCCCCCGCCCAGCCCGAAACAAAGAACAAAGATATTGACTTTATTGTATGTCTAATTTATGAATTAACTTTAAGCGTATACTTATACTTAAGGGTGATAATACAATGTTTGTGAACACGTGTACCAGATAGTTAAACAATATTTGCAAGATTTAACATCATTGCCATAAAACAATATACATCAGACGACAAGTAGACACGGAAGCCGTCGGAGTTATCGAGATTCTAACAAGTGTACGTGTGCGTGACCCGTCCTTGTCAGATATCTGTCAATTCTGTTTTTAGACGTGTCGACACTGATGGCGTTTATTTTGCGAGGCCTGTCCATAACGGACACATTTTTTATAACGGACACATGTTTATAATGGAACATGTTCTAATCATGGTCACATGTAATTGGATGGAACATGAAATAATATTCCCTTTGTCAATTCGGTAGTTACTTATTGGCTGTTGCACAGAGTTACTGAGCCTCGCAAGAACAACAACAACAACAATAATAACAACAACACATGCGGTTAATTCTGACAACCATAATTTATTATATCCATGAATATATTAAATTTCAAATTATGAAATATTCAACAGTAAGTTAAAAGTCCCTCTCATTTCAAATTAATTTTGCAAATAATCAAAACACCTAGTATGTCCTGCAACATGCTAGCTGGTTTGTGCAACTTTTCTAGTTTGTTTTGTAAAATCATCAGTCAAAATATTAAATTACTTAATGCTTGGTCAAATATTATATACTCTCACGCAGGACATATCATCCGGGATTTCTGCAAAATCTATTTTTAGTAGCCATCGAAACATGGGGCCATCCTTAATCCTTCAGATCATCACACATACTACTGAAGTGAAAACAGAAACGCTGAAGACTCACGAATTTCACCCCGTTGAAATGTCTTAACATCATCATGTGATCAGCTAGAGGATGGAAGCCACGTCCATGGTCAGCATTGCTACTCAAAGTGTTTACCATTTTGGATATCCACTATTGTGGGCCTTACCATATCTAATGACTAAAGTAAATTATTTCCATGATTTGAAAAATACCGCACTTTTGTATTAAATTTACTGCGGATATTACTTAAACTATTCACACACTACGTATTTGGACATCAACGAACCTGATTTGTGATAGGCTAAATCAGTTGACGAAGGAGTTTTAAACACAAAACTGCATTGCAACATTCACATAAACAATACTGACTCAACTGTTTTGCAATAATGCCAAAATTAATTTCAGCGAAGAATACGATTACAAGAAATGATTTTTGTTCTAGTAGGGAAGAAACTGTAGCCAATAATGATTTGGGATAAATAATATATGTTAAGACATAGCTAATAATAATTAGTCTCTATGACTAATAGAGTAACGGCGTGCTAATATCATGATCTCGCTTTTGTTATCGATTTGTAACTGAACTTAGTTAAGGTATACTATAGATATAAACCTTCTTCGCGTTAACATTTTTAAATGTCGGATGAAAAGCGAGTTGCGCGTTGCATGAATTTCTGGGTTCTGTTTAGAGCCCTCGTTCAGCTGTCGGTGTTGGCTTTTGGTCTGCAACACCAATGGGCACCTTCGAGTAAGCTCTACTGACACAAAGGATCCACAGTCCTACATGAATGGGTCTTTCCTTGAGCCAGTAGGAAGTCGAGGAGGCGACAATCGAAATGATGAAGGCGAGAGAAGCGTATCATAAGATTTTTTACTATTTTATTGTGTGTCTTTAATATATCAACATGTATTTAAATGTTTCTTCTCCGGTAACGGAGGTTGAATAAAATAATAATAATAACACTAATACTACTAATAATTCAACGGATTAACGTAATTATTATTGCTGTCATATATCTTTCTTTGCATATTGCAAATGCACAGTGTTCATAACAAGAACTGACTTTCCAAAATGTATCACCAATTAAAGGAAATGACTAATTAATTCTACCCCTAATGTAGCATATAGTGAACGTCCTTAAATGGTGAAGTGATTATTTAAGCAACTATTTTCTAATGCTAAGGCAGATAATATTTCAGTGAAAGAATACATGTTCAAACCATAGAAATATATAACGGAACATGTTGTTTTCCGAAGCTGCTATTCAGGTGTTGCTCGCCTAACGGAAGATAAGGAAATATTCAGGTGTTGCTCACCTAACGGAAGATAAGGAATATTCAGGTGTTGCTCACCTAACGGAAGATAAGGAATATTCAAGTATTAAGATAAGGAATATTCAGGTATTACGGAAATACTCAGGTCTTGCTCACCTAACGAAGGTTAAGGAAATATAGTTATTTCGCCACGTGTGCAGCTGTTCTGATTTAATAACATTCTATTATACAACAATTCCTTATTTTGTATATAATAGCAAAATGAATATGACATAGACTTGAACGATTCAGTGGACAAAAACCAAACGGTGTGTCTGATGTTAAACTTCTACAATGGATCAAAACAACTGTTTTACACCACTTTTTATCTGGGTTCGCAAAATGTATTTTCGTTGTTATTACATGATGTGCTTAACAGCCATTTTACTAGTTGTGGCAGATTAACGTATAACTTGTCGTGTTCCGTTGTCGGTATTAACATAACAACAATTTAGTTAGGATATAACAATTGCAATTGGTAAAAAAAATATCTAGTTAAAACGAGTAACTTGCTGTACGTTTATTCTAGTCCAGAAATCGAAGGGCGTTCCTGGTGTTTTAAGTCTGAGGAAGCAGACAGTGGCAGTATCGGATATAAGTTGATACATGACGATCGAGCTTAGAGGGCGATGGTTAAATATTCACTGTCATGCATCGCTAGAACGCTTATTTCTGTTAACGGGCACCTCAAGATATCGGTTGATTCAAGACGCAACGAATGAGTTTTGGAGTTAGATTCTCTTGGAATACATTGACGTTTTAATATGGCCCTCTGCTTATTCCATGATGAGAATGGTCGTGTCGCTTGTGGTTGATCTAGAGTAGCAGAACTAGATAACATAGCCTAGGTTACCGAAACTATATGTAAGACAATTCGTTCACAGGTAATTACGGAATGTACAACTGCAGGCGTGAGGCGACAATTATATTTCTCGCTGTTGTTCAATACTGCGTTATTTTGACTAATTAAGAAATGCTCCTATGATTATTTTTTGAATGTAACAGTACATTGTCAAATATTGACGTACGTTTGACATTCGTGTAGGTATGACATTCGTGTACGTAGGACATTTGTGTACGTATGACATTCGCCTATGAATAACATTCGTGAACATATGACATTCCTGAACGTAAGACATTCGTGTACGTATGACATTCGTGTACGTACGACATTCGTGTACATATGACATTTGCGTATGTGTGACATTCGTGTACGTATGACATTCGCGTACGTTTGACATTCGTGTACGTATGACATTCGTTTACGTATGACGTTCGCGTACGTTTGACATTCGTGTACGTATGACATTCGTTTACGTATGACACTCGCGTACGTTTGCCATTCGTGTACGTATGACATTTGTTTACGTATGATATTCCCGTACGTATGACATTCGTGAACATGACGTGTTTCGTTAACTCCCAAACATGATACCCCTCAATTTCGACACAGCCCGGTGACCGAATTGTTTGATGGTTTCTTCGTTGAGCAGGGTGATACATGTCTTCGTTGAGCAGAGTGATACATATCTTCGTTGACCAGGGTGATACATATCTTCGTTGACCAGGGAGATACATGTCTTCGTTGACCAGGGTGATACATGTCTTCGTTGACCAGGGAGATACATGTCTTCGTTGAGCAGAGTGATACATATCTTCGTTGACCAGGGAGATACATATCTTCGTTGAGCAGAGTGATACATATCTTCGTTGACCAGGGTGATACATATCTTCGTTGAGCAGGGAGATACATGTCTTCGTTGACCAGGGTGATACATGTCTTCGTTGACCAGGGTGATACATGTCTTCGTTGAGCAGGGTGACACATATCTTCGTTGAACAGGGTGATACATGTCTTCGTTGAGCAGAGTGATACATATCTTCTTTGAGCAGGGTGATACATGTCTTCGTTGAGCAGGGTGATGCATGTCTTCGTTGAGCAGGGTGATACATGTCTTCGTTGACCAGGGTGATACATGTCTTCGTTGAGCAGGGTGATACATGTCTTCGTTGACCAGGGTGATACATGTCTTCGTTGAGTAGAGTGATACATGTCTTCTTTGAGCAGGGTGATACATGTCTTCGTTGAGCAGGGTGATACATGTCTTCGTTGAGCAGGGTGATACATTTCTTCGTTGACCAGGGTGATACATGTCTTCGTTGAGCAGAGTGATATATGTCTTCTTTGAGCAGGGTGATACATGTCTTCTTTGAGAAGGGTGATACATGTCTTCGTTGAGCAGGGTGATACATATCTTCGTTGACCAGGGTGATACATGTCTTCGTTGAGCAGAGTGATACATTTCTACGTTGACCAGGGTGATACATATCTTCGTTGAGCAGGGTGATACGTGTCTTCGTTGAGCAGGGTGATACATGCCTTCGTTGAGCAGGGCGATACATGTCTTCGTTGAGCAGGGTGATACATATCTTCGTTGAGCAGGGTGATACATGTCTTCTTTGAGCAGGGTGATACATGTCTTCGTTGAGCAGGGTGAAACATATCTTCGTTGACCAGGGTGATACATGTCTTCGTTGACCAGGGTGATACATATCTTCGTTGACCAGGGTGATACATGTCTTCTTTGAGCAGGGTGATACATGTCTTCGTTGAGAAAGGTGATACATGTCTTCGTTGAGCAGGGTGATACATGTCTTCGTTGAACAGGGTGATACATTTCTACGTTAAGCAGGGTGATACATATCTTCGTTGAGCAGGGTGATACATATCTTCGTTGACCAGGGTGATACATGTCTTCGTTGAGCAGGGTGATACATATCTTCGTTGACCAGGGTGATACATATCTTCGTTGAGCAGGGAGACACATGTCTTCGTTGACCAGGGTGATACATGTCTTCGTTGACCAGGGAGATACATGTCTTCTTTGAGCAGGGTGATACATGTCTTCATTGAGCAGGGTGATACATGTCTTCTTTGAGCAGGGTGATACATGTCTTCTTTGAGCAGGGTGACACATATCTTCGTTGAGCAGGGTGATACATGTCTTCGTTGACCAGGGTGATACATGTCTTCGTTGACCAGGGTGATACATGTCTTCGTTGAGCAGGGTGATACATATCTTCGTTGACCAGGGTGATACATGTTTTCGTTGACCAGGGTGATACATGTCTTCATTGACCAGGATGATACATATCTTCGTTGAGCAGGGTGATACATGTCTTCGTTGAGCAGGGTGATACATGTCTTCGTTGAGCAGGGTGATACATTTCTTCGTTGAGCAGGGTGATACATGTCTTCTTTGAGCAGGGTGATACATGTCTTCTTTGAGCAGGGTGATACATTTCTTCGTTGAGCAGGGTGATACATGTCTTCGTTGAGCAGGGTGATACATATCTTCTTTGAGCAGGGTGATACATGTCTTCGTTGAGCAGGGTGATACATGTCTTCGTTGAGCAGGGTGATACATGTCTTCTTTGAGCAGGGTGATACATGTCTTCGTTGAGCAGAGTGATACATGTCTTCGTTGACCAGGGTGATACATTTCTACGTTGACCAGGGTGATACATATCTTCTTTGAGCAGGGTGATACATGTCTTCGTTGAGCAGGGTGATACATGTCTTCGTTGAGCAGGGTGATACATTTCTTCGTTGTGCAGGTGATACATGTCTTCGTTGAGCAGGGTGATACATATCTTCTTTGAGCAGGGTGATACATGTCTTCGTTGAGCAGGTTGATACATGTCTTCTTTGAGCAGGGTGATACATGTCTTCGTTGAGCAGGGTGATACATGTCTTCGTTGAGCAGAGTGATACATGTCTTCGTTGACCAGGGTGATACATTTCTACGTTGACCAGGGTGATACATATCTTCGTTGAGCAGGGAGATACATGTCTTCGTTGAGCAGGGTGATACATATGTTCGTTGAGCAGAGTGATATATATCTTCGTTGACCAGGGTGATACATGTCTTCGTTGAGCAGGGTGATACATATCTTCGTTGAGCAGGGAGATACATATCTTCGTTGACCAATGTGATACATGTCTTCGTTGACCAGGGAGATACATGTCTTCGTTGAGCAGAGTGATACATATCTTCGTTGACCAGGGTGATACATATCTTCGTTGAGCAGGGAGATACATGTCTTCGTTGACCAGGGTAATACATGTCTTCGTTGACTAGGGAGATACATGTCTACGGCCGTCGGCCCAACACGTACTGTCCCGGTTGCCGTTATGATATTATACAGAACCTGCATTTTGATGAGAGTTCTGTGAGAGAGAAACTGTTGTATGAGCGATTTTATGTATTTCAAGGAACAAATGCTGCGTGTCATAAGTCGTAGACAACATTGACGTCACCAAGCCTGCGAATCATTTATGCCACTCCGCCAACATTCTATTTCGAATTTATAATCAAGTTGTGGCAGTGGTGATAGGGTGCGTTGCGCCACTGTCGGGGAGTGTGGTATCAGTGGTGATATGGTGCGTGGCACCACTGTCGGGGAGTGTGGTATCAGTGGTGATAGGGTGCGTGGCGCCACTGTCGGGGAGTGTGGTATCAGTGGTGATATGATGAGTGGCACCACTGTCGGGGAGTGTGGTGTCAGTGGTGATAGGGTGCGTGGCGCAACTGTCGGGAAGTGTGGTATCATTGGTGATATGGTGAGTGGCGCCACTGTCGTGAAATGTGGTATAAGTGGTGATATGGTGAGTGGCGCCACTGTCGTGATGTGTGGTATCAGTGGTGATATGGTGATTGGCGCAACTGTCGTGAAATGTGGTATCAGTGGTGATATGGTGAGTGGCGCCACTGTCGTGATGTGTGGTATCAGTGGTGATATGGTGTGTGGCGCCACTGTCGGGAAATGTGGTATACATCTGCATATCAACTCGTGATCCACAGACAGAGTCACTACCTCCGCGCACGAGTATGTCATCACACCGGCCATAACTGACATTTATGTGCAGGTTTTGCACATATTTATATCATTTGGTAAACTCCTAATGTTTGTAAAAAAAATAGCTCAATTTCAATGTTGAAATGTTACTGCACCACGAAAATTTTCGTTTTTATTAAACTAATTTATGCATTTTAATGAACAAATGTTACGTGTAATAAGTCATGGACAACATTGACGTCACCAAGCCCATTTTGACAGTCCATTTTGAATTTATAATTAAGTTGAGGCAGTTATGATATGGTGCGTGGCCCCCTGTCGGGAAGTGTGGTATGCGATTCGCGTCGGACATTTTTCTTGTCTACTAGAAAAAAACACTGTCCATAAGACTCCAACTCCTCCAGCTTTTTGAACGACCCCTAAGCTACTCTATTTCGTACAGTGACAGTGCAATATGATATGCCAATTATCGGCGAGATAGTCATCGGTGCAACAACGGCACGCGTTGCACGCTTCGTTGATTCTGAAAGGTTTGGCGTGTGTCGATCAATGTGTGCAAGAAATGTGGACAATGGCCTACTAATTTCAAAACACATCGCACGAAATTACGATCAATAAATTCAACGGAATCGCTTTCATATATGTTGTGGAAATGTAAAATAAAGGTAGGGTGTACACAAACTGGTGTGTTTAACGATAATATTTAGTGCTCTATGTCATACATAGTTATTATCTAAATTTTGCGATCAAGTCCGGCTCGTAGCCTCGCGGAAAACAAGAATATAAATAATGTTGTTGTTTTGACTCTAAACTCCAGCAAGATAATCATGCATATATTTTTTAGAAGTTCTATTAACATCAGGCATTTTTCATGCATTTTCGCGTGTGGCCACGAAGGCGATAGTCCAAATAATGTTCAACAAATTACAAGCAAATTGACGTGTGTTTGTACATAAACACCAAATACATCACTCCGAAACGGTTATAGGACATTACCTCCTCCCTCGGTCATTACCCCCTTGACATTACCTCCCCCGGTTATTACCCCTTGACATTACCTCCCCCCGGTCATTACCCCTTGACATTACCTCCCCCCGGTCATTACCCCATGACATTACCTCCCCCCGGTCATTACCCCTTGACATTACCTCCCCCCGGTCATTGCCCCTTGACATTACCTCCCCCCGGTTATTGCCCCTTGACATTACCTCCCCCCGGTCATTACCCCCTTGACATTACCTCCCCCTACCGGTCATTACCCCTTGACATTACACTAATCTGACACTATCCACCGGAACACGGAAAACCCTACCAGAAGAAACCCTACCCTTAACTCCTAATATATACCCTATTAATAAATGCTTAACCCCTAAAGCAAATCCTAACTAAACAATTGTAACCCTTAAATTTATTCCTACAACCTCAACATCAGTAATGCTGTAAACTATGAACCCTACAAGCACCAATATTAACACTAAATCCTAACCATAACAAACATGATCCCTAAAACATAATTGCTAATACTAAGCCGTAACCCTTAAGTACTAACCCCTAACGCAAGAAAGTATATAAAATCGATTGCGCCTATTGATCAGTCACTGTTCCTAGAGGCGGACGGTATTTTTCTAACGCCGGGCTATTGTCCAGGGCTAATGTCCTCGGGTAGTGTCCGGTTGGGTAGTGTCCGGGTGGTTGTCTCCTCCCACCCCAAACCAACCCCCAAATAAAAGAACAAAGATATTGACATTATTTATATGCATCATTTGTGAACTAACTTTATGGGTATACTTCAAATTAGTCAGGAAAACAATATTAGCAAGAATTAACACCCATACCATTACAATAAAACAACATACAGTAGGCGGCAAGTGGACAAAGAAGCCGTCGAAGTTATCGAGATTCTAACAATTTCTGTGTGACCCGCCCTTGCCAAATATCCGTCAATTCTGCGTTTAGACGTGTCGACATAACGGACACATGTTTATAACGTACACACGTTTATAACGGACACACCTTTATAACGGACATATGTTTGTAACGGACACATGTTTATAACGGAACATGTTCTAATCATGGTCACACGTGATTGGATGGAGCATGAAATAACATTCCTTTTGTCAATTCAGTAGTCACTTATTAGTTGTAGCACAGAGTTACTTTTCCTCGCAACAACAACAACAACAATAAAACATATACGGTTAATTCTGATAACCATAATTTATTATATCCATGAATATATAAAATTTCAAATTATGAAAAATCCAACAGTAAATTAAAGGTTCCTCTCATTTCAAATTAATTTTGCGAAAAACAAAACCTACCTAGTATCCACTGCAACACTCTAGCTCGTTTGTGCAACTTGTGTATGTGTGTTTTTGGTGAAACCATCAGTGAAGCTATTAATGCTTCTTCAAAACATAATTGAAGTGAAAATGGAAACGCTGAAGACTCAAGAATTTCACCCTAGGTGAAATTTCGTAACGTTATTGTATGATCGGCGAGAGGATGGAAGTCGCGCCCATGATCGGCATTTACACGCAAACCATTGTGAATATCCACTATTTTGAGTCTTCCTAGATCTAACGACTAAAGTCAATTCTTTCGATGATTTGAAAAAAATCCGGACATCGCAATAGGGTAAATCAATTGACGATGGAGTTTTAAACACAAAACTGCATTGCAACATTCACATAAACAATATTGACTCAACCGTTTTAATTGCCATAATTAATTTCAGCGAAGAATACGATTACAAGAAATTATTTTTGTTCTAGTAGGGACGAAATTATAGCCAATAATGATTTAGGATAAATAATCTATGTTAGGACATAGTTAATAATTACTAGTCTCCATTGCTAATAGTGTGATGACGTGTTGATGTTATGATCTCGCTTTTGTTATCGTTTTGCAAGTGAACTTAGGTAAGGTGTACTATAGATATAAAGCTTCCTCGCGTTAACACTTTAAAAGATCGGATGAAAAGCGAGTTGCGCGTTGCATGAGTTTCTGGGTTATGTCTAGAGCTCTCGTTGAGCCGTCGGTTTTTGCTATTGGTCCTACGGTCTGGCACACCGCCGGGGACCTTCGAGCAAGCTCTTCTGACACCAAGTATCCACAGTCCCACATCAATGGGTCTTTCCTTCAGGATGCAGAACGTCGAGGAGGCAACAATCGAAATGATGAAGTCGAGAGAAGCGCACATTAAGAAAACGGCACACAAGCCTGCGAGTGGATCGACACGATGCACGCCTGGTTTGCTGTTGCATTTATTCGTGATCTCCTGAGTAGCAAGGACACCAGACATCTTTCAAGCTTCGTGAATCGGTACCTTCAGGTGGTTCCTGAAGCGAATTCCATTGATACAACTGTCACACTGAAAAGTTAAATCATTCAAAGTAATGTCATAGAATTTCGATACTGACGCTGCCTGGCTGCTGGAGCTTCACGGTAACGCCTACACAAAGTGGTGTACGTAACAGTCAAACCATGTTTCTAAGGCCGGATTCTTCTCGGCGAGAAGACTAAATTTCTCGCTGAATAGAATTAGAATGGCTTGTCCGATAGATGGCAATATTGTATCTTTGTAAGACATTGGCTGTTTCGTTGTCGTGTGGTAGAGCCACTGTTCCTGCTACGTTGTCCACGCAGGCCGGTAGGGGCAAACTTTATTACTGGGTTCGTCGAAGGCGATAAAGTTCAGGCGTTATCCTTTCGGGGGGATTACTTTATGTGCAGAAAACTACCCATATACAACCCAGCATACGGTCAGTTCCAAATGTCTGCTAGGAATGGCTCTAGCACATATCACACGTCAAGCGAATAATCTCACTATAATATGTATTATATTGATATGCACGTTTACCATATTATGGGTCCAAAAACTAATCCACTTAAACAGAGGATTAACTATACTTTATTTTATTTGTGATCGGCTTTGTGAAATACTGTAACGAATATACTACTATGAAGTTCTTTGTCAATAAACTTATTTGAAGAAGCGAAAACATAATAATCATTTTGGAAATTATGCGATTTATTTGCATTTCGAAAAAATTGCATTAATTGGACATGGTTAGATTAATAGTCTATGAAACAAAAAGCATTACTTGAAAAACTGTGTCGAGTGCATATGAGCAAAATATTTTATGTTATCTGAAGTTACATTTAATTTTTTTAAAGTATTGTATTTTTGCAATAATATATATCTGTACTTGAATGTTTTGCATTATAGTTATCGCCATATTGAGGTTAAATAGTAAAGATAGTTTATTAAATGCTGTACAACTATGGAGTCCATACGTTAATCTCAGCTAGATTTTGTGGCTGAGTAGATACTTTAACATTTTGATGTTGCTGGTTCCAGGCTGGTTCAGAGGGATTCAGGCGTTCGTGTGTCTGTCCCTGATAGCGTCAATAGGCACACTCCTGCTGGCGATTCTGTACACGTTCGTCCACTACGTCAGTAAAAGACTGGTTCAGCTGCTCTTCATCGTGGCAGCGGCGCTAGCAGGTAACATTGTCTATATATGTTTATTTGTTTGTGTTGTTGTGTACAAGTTTCTGCCTGTGCATGACTCCACGTGCCGCAACTTATATGTGAGAGCTGTTTATATGTATTATCTAATATGACTTGCAGGTTTGTTTGATTTAAATCATTTGATTAAAATTATTGATTTAAATCATGATTTAAATCACTCCAAAAAATCCAAAAAATCATTCATTTATGATTTTTTTATTTCCGATTTTTTAGTCGCTGATTTATATGAATTTAACAAAAATAATTGTTTACAAGCATCGAGATCAACAATGTTTTGTATGTTTTTTTAATACAAAAGCACAATGTGCGCGCACTTGCGTAGTTGTATTGTCACCAGATAGCCTGATAGTCAAATATTTTATGACATTGTGTATGTTTGAGCTATTCCCTTTCTGAATGTAGTGAAGCCACACAAACTTGTCATTCAGAGGAAGTATCTTTTCAAGTCAGAAGCCCTGAGTTAAAGTCCACTTAGAGCTTGTGCTAGTTGTTACCATTTCAGTATGTTGACTCAAGTGAGACAGTCTTCGTGACAATTGTTTAGTACTGTACCGGTTTGGAGTCTGGTTGGAGACCCATAGAGTACAGAGAGCCATCCTCTCGGCTAACTATAATTAGCACTACAAAGCCACAGACACACAGCATGCTTTCCATTCCATGACAGATTAAGCCAAGTACCCAAATCAATTTGAATAGCACACGTTTGAAAGAGTTTATAAATATAAACATCTATATAAATGTCTATGTACCAGATTAAAAATAATATAATAAAAAAAATCCGATTTAAATAAAAAATCCCGATTTTTTTATTAAAAAAATTAAATCATGATTTTTTTTAACCCTGATGACTTGTATGTAGGGTATCGCACCAATTATTCACAATGTCAGTGCCCTTTGGTAAAACATATTCTTTGTTCATTCATGACTATTCTGACTCAGAATTTCCATAACTGTGAACAATATGACAAAAACAAAATAATAAGTATAATTAGTTCCATTTTTGTTGTCTTTCAGCAATGTTTATTCTCGGAGGCTTCGCCTGGTTTGCTGCTAAGGAAAAGCATCATTTCGGCTACTCGTTCTACCTCGCCGTGGTTGCCTTCGTCCTCCATGTTGCCGTCGCTATAGTAGGCGGTCTACAGATGAACAGATCCGTTGCCTAAAGGACGAAAGATAACTAGTTTTCACTTGATAACTAGCGCTTCACAATAGAAATCCACTGCATATGTCTAGTTGTAATTCTTGAACGAGCAAATCAAATATTCTCACTGGCAAACACATCGATCATGTGCATGGCAGAAAACGAAAAAATATACATTGTTTCTGCGCCGGTAGTGAATATGACATTGTTGTAATGAATCGCTTTATTTTATGGAAATGTTGTAATGCAATTGTTGTATGTTGTTTACTATGTAATGGACATATTAAACCATAATTAATGGGCAAAGTGAATATTAATTCAAGCTTCACCTAATTACGTGAGACTAAAGATGAGAAAATGTTTCGTTGTGCGACAAATCAGAAGTTAAGGCGTGCAACCCCCCCCCGCCTGAGTAAGTTTTTTTGGTCTTTAGACTGAAAAGTGCTTTTGTGTGCAGGTGCAGAAAGCCCCTAGCGGCTAGATAGGGGGGCTATTTTATAATAACCTGTCACTCCTCTCTTCCTGGAAATTGGTATCGCGCTTAATTAGGCTGGCCGGGAGGCGTTCAAAGCATCCCATTGGTCAGTGGCGCCTGCGGGGGAAATTTGCGGGAAGATAGTAGAGGCGCAGGTTTGTAGATTACTTTTCTGCACTGCGCCAAATTAGCAACACCGTTTTTAAACTATTGAATTGGGTATAACTTTTGATTCGCTCCTGAGGGAATTTTGGTTTGTTTCCCATTCGGTATCTACTGAGAAGACTGACGAGCCAGCCATGAAACTGAGTCAACACCGATGAGTTTGGCGCAGAATGTGCTAATTGCAGGTCATAGCTATCATTAGCCGTTTGCGGAGGTTCATGGCAAAAACCAACATACAGAAGTTCAATGCAGAACGCACTAGGTGCTATTTCTCGTGTAAGGATGGCGCGACCATACCGAAACTTGGCCGTAATGGCTTAACTTTGTTCGACCAACTAGCATAGCATCGTCCAGGTTTGTTGATCCTCGAAATAGGCATGAATAACCTAGATTTGTCAATGGCCGACGCCGCAAAACCGGCTCGTGACCCGTTTTCAGTTGGCAAGGTGCTGCGATCATGATTACACCAGTAATGTTTAGGCAAAGTCAATCGCCATACAATTTGCTCTATATGGCTGTTGCTGTTGTAAGGCTAATTATCGTGAAAACTGGCCATGCATGATAGCCCTTAATGAGGCCAGGGTCATAGTAGAACTATTCGTACAGGACAGACTAAAATCAATACAAGCTAATCAACTTTGCGTGGGCTAACTGGTTGCAAAATTGCAATAATTATTCGGTATGTGTCAGCACAAATTTGTTTATAGATTAGGCTGGGGCATGTTGATTTGGTTATTTATTCGTTAGTTATTTGTATTTACAATGCTATATAGTAGGAGGCCTGGGGAGGTTTTCCAACACGGTCCGTACATGAATTACTCTCAGGCAAAAACATTTCCCTGCGTGTAGCAGTAGACTGCTGATGTTTTTTTTGCAATTTACAAAATAGAAAAATGTTATTACATAATTCACTCAGATTGATAAAATGAATTTCTATTATTTGGAACATTGGCATAACAGAAATGATTATCAAATTCATTGGCCACACGTTTCAAGCTTTATAGGCAAACAATTCACTTGACCAATACAATGCAGTAACGTAGTGCTTGGTTCCTACTATATGTGAACAAGACCTGGATTTGCTATTATGCATCAGGCAATGTCGTTATTTCATGCCCAACTTCTGAACCATATGGGCATTCTACCGCTGGCGGTAGTGGGTTAAATGATGCTGGGTTCCAGATCATGTCGAAACAATCGACGGCGCAGGGGCGGGCCAAGAAGCCTGATAAGAGCGCTCCAGGCGGTACGCCTGATGAACAAGCGCCGGCGGCCCGTACCCCTGACGCACCCAATATGGAGGTTTTCCTGGCCACCATGTTGGCGAAGAATGATGAGAAATTCGAAGCTTTGCGCAGTGAACAGTCAGCTCCTGCTCGTGTCACAGCTGGTCCATCTATTTGTTTTCTAATGGTAAGTGAGGTAACAGCTAGCCCAATGGTCAAGCTAAAATGCAAGTTACGTAGGGCTTATACGAGTTAGTTAAACAGTGAGTGAGTGCCTGAGTGATTGATTAAGTTAGTGAGTGAGTGAGCGAATGAGTAAGTGAGCGAGTGAGTTATTGAGTGCATGAGTGAGTGAGTGAGTTAGTTAGTTAGTTAAAGTGTGCATGAGTGCGTGAATGAATGAGTGAGTGAGTGCGTGAGTGAATGAATGAGTGAGTGTGTGAGAGAGCAAGTGAGTGAGCGAGTGTGTTGATGAGTGAGTGATTGAGTGCATGGGTGAGTGAGTGAGTGAGTTAAGGAGTGAGTGAGTGCATGAGTGCGTGCGTGCACGAATGAATGTGTGATTTGAGTGAGTGAGCGAGCGAGTGAGTTAATGAGTGTTTGTGTAGTCATTGACCCGGCGAAACGATAACTACTACACATTTCCGATTCAGACATTTCCGTTAATGGTACACTATATATTCAATAATGTTTACCTGGTCGCATTTGAAGACACGTACGACATTTCTGACGTATCGTTTTGGGAACTGAGTGAGTGGACAAGTGAGTGCGTGAGTGAATGAGTGGACAGTGTGTGACCGACTGAGTGAGTGAATGGGTTATTGAGTGAGTGCGTGAGTGAATGATTGGACAGTGTGTGACCAACTGGGTGAGTGAATCCGTGAGTGCGTGAATGCGTGAGTGAATGAGTGGACTGCGTAATTCAATCTTCAAGTCTTCAAGTATATACTGCTAAAACGTAATAATTTACTTTCCTGCAGTTTATAACGTCAGCTTCCAAGGTGGGGTGCTCTAAAATGTTTGCATGTAAAATAAAGTTGTGCAGTTCAGGGTTAAAATGGACGTCTACGATGACTTAATAACTTCGAGGGCGGCTTTCTGAAATGCTACTGCCGTAGGCGCCGTGACTTCTTCCTGTGTGAGGGAATTCCACATTGGGATAGAAAGGACAGTATGAGTGCTGGTAGATGATGCAGGAGGCTGGTAGTGTTCGGAATTTATGCTCGTAGTGGCGTTTAGTGCGAGCATCTGCTGTGACAATGATGGTTGGCAGACTGATGCGAACTTGTCCATGGTGAATCTTATAAAACAGAGTGACATGTGTGATGCAACGTCTAGTGTGTAATGTATCCCACATGATGTTAGCTCACATCGCAGTGACACTTGAAGTTTTTCGATAGTCACCAACGACAAAACGAGCCGCGAAACGCTGCACTTGTTCAACTTTCTGAATGTCTGTCTTGGTGTTGGGTGATCAGGCCCAAGTAGCGTACTGAAGGGTTGTTCGGACGAGTACCTCGTATGTGGGGTGACCAGGTCCATGTAGCGTACTGAAGGGTTGGTCGGACGAGTACCTCGTATGTGGGGTGACCAGGCCCAAGTAGCGTACTGAAGGGTTGTTCGGACGAGTACCTCGTATGTGGGGTGACCAGGCACAAGTATCGTACTGAAGGGTTGTTCGGACGAGTACCTCGTATGTGGGGTGACCAGGCCCAAGTAGCGTACTGAAGGGTTGTTCGGACGAGTACCTCGTATGTGGGGTGACCACGCACAAGTAGCGTACTGAAGGGTTGTTCGGACGAGTACCTCGTATGTGGGGTGACCAGGCCCATGTGGCGTACTGAAGGGTTGGTCGGACGAGTACCTCGTATGTGGGGTGACCAGGCCCAAGTAGCGTACTGAAGGGTTGGTCGGACGAGTACCGTACGCAGTTTTCCCCACTTGGGGTGGTGCCGCATACA
This sequence comes from Lamellibrachia satsuma, assembly GCA_033239005.1. Lineage (NCBI taxonomy): Eukaryota > Metazoa > Annelida > Polychaeta > Sabellida > Siboglinidae > Lamellibrachia > Lamellibrachia satsuma. Next base: position 149,983 of record BSQZ01000054.1, read on the forward strand.
GTGTTCTCTTGATTAGGCCGAGCGTCTTTCTGGCTTTGTTTTGCACATTGTTGATGTGCGGCTGCCACGATAACTTCCGGATAATGGCTAGGGAAGGTATAATGGCTAGGGAAGAGGCTGCATATCAGGAATGTGCCATCAGTTTTAGACCCACAACCTAGAATAACGTGTGTGTCATTTTGGTTAATAAGTGCACGGAATTCCCAATTCTTTGTATTTATTTTCTTAGGTTTACTTAGGTTCTTCCTGACCGTAGGCGGTGGCCTCGGTGGTCAGATCTTCAACTTTCCCTTACAATGTTCTAGGACTTCCTGGCAAGGCAGCTTTGTAGTTGTAGATAAACTCCTCAGTACTCCAATGTCTATCTAGACGGTTTTTAAATGAGTTGACACTTGGGACAGTTACAACTACTTCCGGTAGATCATTCCATAATCTGGTATAATAACCATTAATAACCATTTACTTGGCCAAGATGTTAAATAAACTAAATCGTTATGTAGTGTATGCTGGTCATTTGGACTAGTAATCATTTTGAAAATCTTTGTATCATCCGCAGACATATATACATTCGAAACTATATTCTCAGGAAGATCATCTATGTGTAAAACAAATAGGATAGGTCCTAAGACACAGCCCTGTGGAATACCACTTGTTATATTTGTTCACTCAGAATTTATACCATTTACATTGACCTGCTGTACCCGGTCAGACAAGAACGCCTGGATTCATCTTAGTGTGTAATACTCTATACCATACGATTTAACTTTGTCTATCAATCTTTTATGAGAGACGGTGTCGAAAGCTTTCATGAAGTCCAAGTATACTACATCTATATATTCTCCTTTATATAAAGCTTTGGTCCATGAGTCAATAACATTTAATAATTTGAGTACCGTAGAACGACCTTTAATAAAACCAAATTGTTGCGTTCTGAATAATTTATTTCTTATCATATGCTCGACAATATGGTATTTGACACATTGTTCCATACATTTACATATTATACTTGTTAAGCTGACTGATTTATAATTTCCTGCGTTTTTTCGATTACCCTTCTTAAATATGACTGAGATCCTTCCCTGTTTCCATTCCTTTGGTAGTTCACCCACAGCCAGTGAATTATTAAATAGCCTAGCTAGTGGTTTACATAGATGATTAGATAGCTCTTTCAACTACCTAGAATGAACACTATTTGGCCCTACCGATTTACACATATTAAGGTTATCAAGTTTTTTTAAACCAGTTCCTCATCAATAATCAGTTCTTTCATGGTGTGCCTTAACTTCGCTGGTGGAATATGAGGGATGTCACCATCTGGCTCTATAGTAAAAAATATTCCCCTTGATACTATTGCAGTTCAATAACAGTATCATGAAATGTGAAGTTTCTTTCTGGGGGGTGGGTTGTCCTTGAGCTGGGTTGACACTGTCCCCATTCCATTTGGCCAATACGCCAGTGGTGGTAATTTTGGCAGGCTGCATCGTCTTACACCACTGGCATTGTCTGTGCGCACCAGTGACCCCTCTATGTGTCGGCATAGCTTGACTAATGCCTACTTACTTCAAGTCATAATACACTGACTTGGAGACACGCATCAACGATTTTGCAGTCTGTTGGCACATCTGAATCGGCTGGTGGCGTGTGTACATGATTACCATTGCGACCGTCACAGGTCACCGAACAAGACATTGTAAACACTTTTTTTATAAGTGAGTGAGTGAGTGAGTGATTGAGTGAGTGAGTGAGTGATTTGGATCTGAGAACGAGGCTGCCGACTTCACTATTTGAAACATTTGGTTCTCCGCTATTTTATACATTTTTAAACTTTACAGTGTTTTAGTTTTAAACCAGTGTTGCGCAATATAATATTTAAATGTGCTGTTTTATGTAGACCACAACGTCAGTGTCAAGATAAGTGTTTTTACATTAAGTTTTATATTTCGACAGTTATGCGTTAACTGACTACTTTTATTATCGCCCATTCTTGTCGCCGGCACAACACATTTTCTTTGCTTTGGTATTTTTAATTAAACGTTATAATTGTATGCTCTTAATATATTTGCTTCTGTAATATTTTAATTATTCAGCACGCGATAATGCACTTATAACCCCTAGTTAACATCTAACAGGCCTAGGAGTCACAATTTAGTGATCAGAGTCGGCCCTGGTCAGCATCTCTAATTAAATAAATTAGTCTTGATGAAGTTGATCCTAGAATTGTGACTTCTTTCCCAGCAGCTGCACTTAGCCTTACCCATCACTGAGCATACAATTATGTATTTTCTCTTCGTGCTGGCCATTTGTTTATTATCTTTGTCTACATTGTTTAAAGAAAAATGCTATTCTTTTGATGAAGATATATACAATACGTATAGACACTCTGAAATATTCATCAACAATAGTATACGATTTAGCTTCTCACAAACGTCATCTTTACATCTTTCTTATCTTCGACTATGTACACAAAGAAAATGGTCTACAAAATCTGGTTGTAACCCATCATTTAGACTGTCTATCATCCTCCTTCTTGCAGGTGATATCTCAATAAATCCTGGACCAAAAACATTTCGAAACATGCGCTTTGCCACTACTAATGTTCGATCTGTACGTCATAAATCTGCTGCCCTTTCTGATCTGATATTATCTAAACACATAGACATTTTAGCTTTAACAGAAACATGGCTATTAGCGTCTGATACATCAGCCTGTCTTGCCGATATTTGCCCAAATGGTTTTTGCCTATACCATCACCCCCGTCGCTCAGGTAGGGGTGGTGGAGTCGCATTCCTAGTACCTGAAATATATAAAGTAGAAATTATTCATACACCTCAATACCAAAGCTTTGAGGTAATTTGTATTGTTATAAAACATTCATCCTTATCTGCTAATTTTATATGCATCTACCGTTCTCCTGCAAGCACAAATACATTCTTTGATGAATTTCCAGATTTCCTTGAAACCACCTTACAATTCCAAGAAGACATTTACATGTTTGGGGATTTCAATATCCACCTTGATCTACCATGTCCAAATACTAGATCATTCATGGATGTCCTTCAAACATATGCATTACATCAACACGTTTCATTTCCTACACACGTTCATAGTCATTGGCTCGACCTGTTTATTACTAGATCTACTTGCACTAACATTAAAGCAATATTCCCTACTGATGGTTTATCAGATCACCTTTGTGTCATTATCGATTTGCGGTTGCAAGTTGGTTCAAAATCTAGAAAAAAAATGATCACATTTCGACCAATAAATAAAATTAACATAAATACCCTTCATGAGGATCTAGCAAACTGTGATCTTTTGATCAAACCTAAATCTACACTATGCGAGCTTGTTAATCAGTACAATGAAACATTAAATAAACTTCTGGATAAACATGCTCCGAAACAAACCAAAAGTGTACAAGTTCGACCTCCATCACCATGGATGTCTAATGATATAATAGTAGCAAAACGTCGTCGTCGATATCTTGAAAGAATTTGGCGACGAACTCGTTCTCCAATTGATCGATCCCGTTATACTAAACAGCTACATATATGTAATCACATGATGTCAAAAGCAAAGTCCGATTACTATACACATTTTATCACAACAAATTCTGAAAACCCTCGGCAGATGTGGAAATCTGTTAACAAAATTCTACATCAGCAGAAATTAAAAGCACTGCCTGAACATTCTTCATTGGATACATTGTGTAGTTCTTTTTCAAAATACTTTACAGATAAGATTGCTCGTATTCGATCAAATTTTGTCATTAATAATAATGACTTTGATTTCCCTGAACCGCCACTTTCTGAAAAAACACTACAGAGTTTCACACCTGCAACTACTAATGAAGTTCTCACCATTATTAAAAAATATCCTAACAAATCGTGTGATCTTGACCCATTTCCAACACTTCTACTAAAAAGCTGTATCGATCCACTCATCTTTCCAATTACTACTATCATAAACCTTTCAATGCAGAGTGGAGTTGTTCCACAGGATTTCAAACATGCTCTTGTAAATCCTCTTATTAAAAAACAAACTTTGTGCAAAGATGACCTAAGGAATTATCGTCCTATCTCTAATCTCAGTTTTCTGTCAAAAATATTGGAAAAAGTAGTTGCTAATCGCCTTCATGAACATATTTACAACCATCACTTATCAAATGATCTACAATCTGCATATAAACGATTCCATTCTACTGAAACAGCTCTTCTCAAGATACACAATGATATAGTTGATAACATGGACAATGGCAAAGTCACAGCACTCACTTTACTTGATCTCTCAGCTGCTTTCGATACAATTGATCATTCAATCCTTTTACAACGCCTCCATAGATATTTTGGAATTTCTGGCCCAGCTCTTCGGTGGTTCAAATCATTTTTATCAGACAGATATCAAAGTATTAACATATCTGGCACATTATCTAGCCCACAACATCTACCATTTGGAGTGCCGCAAGGATCCGTCCTTGGCCCTGTTCTGTTCAGCTTATATACTACATCGCTCAGCCAAGTTATTGCTAATCGTAATCTCAGTCATCACCTTTATGCTGATGACACACAGGTTTACATATCTCTTTCACAATCAAATGTACAAGAATCTCTTTCGACTTTTAGTGATTGCCTCACTGATATCTTGTCGTGGATGGAATCAAGTAAGCTAAAGCTTAATCCAGACAAAACAGACCTTATTATTATTGGCACTAAACAACAACGAAATAAAGTCATCAACCATTTTCCTGTAAAACTGCTTGGCAGTGATACATTCCCATCAGATACTGTTCGTAATCTAGGTGTTATCTTTGACAGTGATTTCAACTTTCGCCAGCATATCTCTCAAGTATGTAAATCCTGTTTCTATCATATTCGTGATCTTCGTCGAATTCGACGTCACATATCTATATCTACTGCTAAAACAATATCAACGGCACTAATTAGCAGCCGTCTTGACTATTGCAATTCACTACTAAACAACATTGCTAAAAGAGACTTGGCTAAACTCCAACGAGTACAAAATTGTCTGGCACGTGTGGTTCTCAGGGCGCCTCGGTTTTCACCGTCACTACCACTACTTAAACAGTTACACTGGCTTCCAGTTTCTTATCGAATTAATTTTAAGCTGTCCACTCTTGCATATCGTGCTCTATCTACACAACAACCATTCTACTTGGCTAGTCTCCTGCATCTTTCAAATATCCCTAGGCAGCTAAGATCATCAGTTTCACAACAACTTATTGTACCTAAAACAAAACTTAACTTGGGTAAACGTGCCTTCTCCGTCGCTGTGCCTAGGGTCAGGAACGAACTCCCTATCGCTTTGAAAACATCCGAAACTATTGCTATTTTCCGAAAAAAACTCAAGACATACCTATTCCAAATTGCATTCCCACCATAAATGTCCGGTTGTCCCTCGTTCTGATACTGACTTTTGCGCGTCCTTGTTTACGATTACGCCTACTGATTCTGTTTTGTTGCGCCTCTGGGCTCAGGTTCCTGAGGATATAGGCGCCATAGAAGTCAATTATTATTATTATTATTATTATTTATTTGGTGATTGATTAATGGAGTGAGTGAGTGAGTGAGTGAGTTAGTGAGTGAGTCAGTGAGTCAGTGAGTCAGTGAGTTAAGAAAGCGTTTGTGTGCGTGCGTGATATATTGATTGATTGACTGACTGATTTAGTGAGTGAGTGAGTGAGTGAGTGTGTGTGAGTGGGTGAGTGAGTGAGTGAGTGAGTGAGTGAGTGAGTGAATGAGTGTGTCGGGTCGCATTTGAAGACACTACCTTGGCCTAAACTCACTGAACCGTGTCCGTCTTACATTCCGCGTTTTCTAACGTACGACATTCCTGACGAATCGTTTCAAATGTATCTACTATCTAGTATTCTTTAGTACATGCCAGTTCGTTTTTACAATTTGTTTTTTTTTTACTCTTGGTGAAATCACCACACACTACGCTTTCGGCAGTTACCCGATCTAACGAACAAGGTTAATTATTTCGATGAATTTAACAAAAATGAATGCACTCTTTTAGTAAACCGGTTTCGCATATTACTAAAAAAAAGTCACACACTACTCGAACAGTGGTTAGTTTAAGCGGAATCCATTATAGGCCATGTTTCACAATTATGCTAATTTGGGTTGTGGTTTGTGGTTTGTGATTTGTGCAACTCGTTACATGAACCACTGGAACGTAGCGTCCCGACTCACGCAGTTTGAGACGTTACCGTAATGTTTTGAGCGGGTAGTGTTTTGAAAGTCCTACACCAGCATGTCCACCGATATGTTTTAGGACGTCGTAGTCGCCTTTATCATTACGGTGGTTGCCATGACGACTCCCAATTGGGTCAGTGGTGGAGGCACATTGAATAATATGGGGCTAAAATTGCATCATACTATATGCTACGTTTCAAATTGTATTGTGATACTTCCATTGTGCACGAAACATAGCATGAACCCACAAACCATAATATGAAACCTAAAAACCATAATATGAAACCCACAAACCAATCTATGAACCATGGCATACTACGAACCGACAAACTCCCACCAGTGGCGCCACATAGTGTATGTAATGTAAGTCACTATTTCACCACTGCCACAACCAGAGCTAATATATACACACTAGCTCTGTCACAACTTACATTTGATGTGCAGCTTCTACACATCGTCATTTCATTTAGTAAACTCTTAGATTGTTTCAAAAAATCTGTCAATATGAATTACATACACCAGCATTATTGATAGTGTTTGCGTTGAAAATGTACAGAGGATCAAAATAGCGTGCAGTTTTTGTTCACAACTGTACTACGTATGATCAAATGCCCAGTTGCAATGACATAACAAGTCGTAAACAATAATCACGTTGCCCAGCCAACGTACCACTGTGCATTGTGAATTTTGAATTGATAATCAAGTTGTGACAGTGGTGATATCATGAGTGGCGCCACTGTCGGGGAGTTTGGGTGAAATTGTAACTTACTTGATATTCACTATGTGGCGCCACTGCTGGGTAGTTTGCCGTGTTCATTCGTATTATGCCATGTTTCAAGTTATGGTTTCTTTGTTTCCTATTGTGGTTTCTGGGTTTCACATTATAGTTTCTAAGTTTCATATTATGGTTTATTCGTCGCATATAATGTTTCGTGCACAATGGAAATATCCGAACAATATATGTAGAAATAACTCACTAATTACATTTAAATAACCTACAAAACTAAAAACAAAAGTAGGGTTCGTCTGCCAACCGTGGTTTCAATCTCTCCCCAACTGTAAATTGTAAAGCAATCTATCTCCTATTATATACTCCCTATAGGAGACATGCGACCCATTTTAAGACGACATTACGAGAACATTTCGTAATTCCGAGAATAAAAATTTACCCTCAACCGGGTCTTCAATCCAACCAACAATAAGTACATATACACAAATATACCAATACCAGAAAGTATACGTTCGGTCTTCGTTAAGATTGCCGACCTCCATTCGTCAAGTTTACCGAGATCAATTCAACTTCCACGCCGTACGCTTGTGGCTACCTCGGTCTAACCGTGGTTCATTGCCAGAATATCAAATCCACGTCACTGCGTCACAACAAATATAATATCCTACGTTAACGCATTTTTACTCACAATGAATACACAAGTATTTCTCGGAGAAGTACACCCGAACGAATGCCCTTCTCTATTTACAACATTAAATAATAACATTACAAAATCAAATACTTTCCTTACAATCATTCGCTATTGAAGTATCACATCGGTATAGTCGTCTATTATACCAAAACGCCCAGACGCATTCGTCTATCTTATCAGATATAATCCTTTGAATAATAAACTATCCAATATCACACTTCTTGCTAAACTATCACCAAAATACTCTAAGCCAAAAATTAGACGTTTCCATGCCTCCAGTTGATGATATCTTGTGCTGCTGGTAAACATCAAGTAGCTGGTTATGTAGCAATGTCCCTGGCTTATTGGTAGCTCATAAAAACCCGCTATGCTTTGCCTACGATTTGTTTCCAGCCCTCATATATTTCGCAGCCATCTCGTTACTTCACATTTTGTTCTATCAGTGGCTTTCTATCTCTCATTCCGCTACGTCGATATCCTAAAATCGGACGCTGTTGTGACAGATACATGCTAACTGCGTGTATGAAGGAGAGAGCTGAATGGCGAGCCATCAAATCCCCAAGTCTTTCGACCAGATGATGACGAGTATCCCCTGCGATATGCTAGTTCATTTTTATAATTTGTTTATTTAATGTTGACGAAATCATTAGACACATTATAAGTCGACGACATATGGCAAAGGTGATCTGATTCTATATACGTGTAGGCCTAACATAGGATATGGTTAGACTATTTCATACGTTCATTACCCGATCTAACTATTCACACACTTCAGATTCGAACAGCAACGAACGTCAGGCATTCGCGACGGGCTAAATCAAATGAGTGGCCGTTTTAGCAAGCTCTTCTATACGGGTTTAACCGCAAGTCACGTGATAATTCCCGACATGTAACTCGCTGGGGGTAATATCAAAACACCAATATATTAAAAAACTTTTTGTAGCATTTGAAATGCAACCGGTGTTTGAAATGTATTTTCTAATCGATGAACTACACACAATAAGAAACGCATAGAAAGTCTGCCACGTAGACAAACAAGTGTGTGGCGTCTTGGATCCACCGATGTTTTGAGATGGTACCCTAACTCAAATTAGCGCTCTAGCCATGCGTGACACTGCGTATTTAAGTGCCGCCGTCCATATGCGGGCATTTAACATCAGAGGAAAGCCGTCGCTATCCTGTCTGCTTCTCCAAACACAAGGTACGTTTATCAATATCTATCATGGCGGGAACTTACTGCGAATCATTCATTTTAACTAAGTATTTTTGAGAAATAGCTATATCCGAACATAATAATTATTATTATCGAACACGACAATTTATATTTTAGTTTGTCAGAATTGGCAACATGGCTTCTAAACTCGTAATCTAACAATGAAAGATCACGACAGTAACACGTTTTGTACGATGTTATTTTGAACCAAGTGTTATAAATACTAATAAATTCAATGTCGTAATGTGCCATAAAAGAGTCGTTCCGTCAACCAACGAAAATGTCTGCACATTCCCTATGATGTGAGCAACATTCCAAAGTTCAATGAACACATTGTAACTTGTTTTCCTTTGCCAGTTGCCGTGTCTTTACTTTCCTTGACACCCAGTGGTTGCATTTCTGCATTAATGAATCCGATCAGTTGCGAGCTGGTGCCAAGATAACTGTATTTTCATAACGTAGGTTGGGTGAGCAACACCTCTGTAGCGGCTGCGCACGTCAACACTGCTACAGCCAATGACATTACTTAAAACTGGTGTTCTGATAATAACAAACATCCACATCACGTTTAAGTACTTCCTTTTGTGTAAATGTTATATATTAATACAATAAATAAATACTAAATCAACATAATAATTTAAAAAAATGTGTTTTCGGATGCCATTCACCGCGTCTGTATTTTCCGAGACATCCTGTGGCTGCTTTTCGGCGTTAACACATCCGAACAGTTGGGCGGGTAATTACCTAGCGCTCCCACGGTACACCCAATTAGGAGTAATCACAATAACGACACGTTCCGTTACACACAGTTGTCCGTTATGGCAGTTGTTATTCGATATGACCCCCGGCAGCCACATCGTGGCTACTATTTTTTTTTAAATATTCGTCACTGAAAACTTATCCGCCGTTATATCGTTGGAAAATAATTGGTTAGTGTTGCATTGCTACATAACAATTTCATCCTTTGAAGACGATCATAGATGCTATATTAAGGTTCACAATATATAAAGTTATTTCCCTGAGCTGGTGTCGAGAAGTCGAGATGGCGTTGTATTGAACAGGTCTCATATTGAAACATTAACTTATTTTCGTGAACATTTCCTGTGTTTTTTGGATATAAACGTGAACAAATGAAGAATACATAACACAAATAATACATTTGTTATTTTATAGTTATGTTTATATCGTTGACAATATGATTCGTGCAACTCGTTACAGAAACCACCTGAACGTAGCGTCCCGACCCACACAGCTTAAGAGATGTCGACGAAGGAGATAACGGAGACACGCAATGGCAAAACAAGCGTGCATCGTGTCGGGCCGTTGGCCGGGTTGTCTGCAGTTGTCTTCTGGGGCGCTACAGCCGCCTTTATCATCACGGTGGTTGCTGTAGCGATTCCCTATTGGGTAAAGCATGGAAGCTTTCATCAGGGATTGTGGAAATATTGTGATGGTTCCACTTGTGTTAAGTTATCTGGTCTACCAGGTAAGCACCATTAGCCATAACTAGCTAGAAGTCGGAGCAAATCATGTTTTAAATAGTACCGTAGAACCCCTCAAAGCGGCCGCCCCTTGGAAACAGCCACCCCTTGGAAACGGCCACTGTATCAAAGTCTGTTTTCCCACATCTGTTTATCTGACCAGCCTCTGTAATTCGGCCACCCCTTTAATAAGACTACTTGATCTCGGTGACTTGGGTGGTCTCTTTAGAGGGGTTCTACTGTCAATGTAATTTTATCTCCCTTAGAAATAAATCATCCCAATGTGTGCTCTTCCTCCTTGTTCCCTGCTGTACAGGGGTGAGGGTCAGGTAAAGTACTGTCGAGCCACTCTTTCTGTTCTTTCTTTCCTTAGTTTTCTATCGGCCGCCCCCTCTCTCCATCTTTTATCCTCCCCTGATCTTCTCATGTCCCTCCTCAGGCAGTCCTCCCATCTCAGCTGTGGCTTTCCCCTTTTCCTGCGTCCTTGATGTTTTTCCACCTCTGCTCTCTTTGCTAGTTTGCTTGCATCCATTCTTACCAAGTGGCCTGCCATCTCATCCTGCTTCTCACCAATCTTCCTGTTAGGCTGCATTGCATCCCAACCTCTTTCCTTAGGTCGTTCATCCTTCTTCTGTCCACCCTCTTTGTTCTTGTTATTCGCTTAGCGGTTAAATTATATATTGTATGTTGACGACTTTGTTATGTTTTATTGTGTTGTATTATGTTATATTATGTTATGCTATGTTACGCAATATTATATTATATTACATTATATTATATTACAATATTGAAAACGTTTATCATATTATTGGTCCAAAGGCTCTTCCTCGTTAACTGGGGTTCATTACATTTTATTTCTACAAATGCACAAAAGACGTGTTTGATAATGTGCTGTGCATGCCCATTGCAGCAACTCAGCTTTGTTGAGTTACATTGCCCGACTGTGCGCGACGTCGCGTCGTAGACCGGCGCACATTGCCCGACTGTGCGCGACGTCGCGTCGTAGACCGGCGCACATTGCCCGACTGTGCGCGACGTCGCGTCATAGACCGGCACACATTGCGCAACAACAGTTGTAGCCGCGATTTAATTTTCGAATCGGTTCAACATCTGTGGCGCCGGTAAAATCAACCCGCGATTCAAGTTTTGTTGGGTTTCGGATCAGCGTACATTGTCCGATTGACCCGCTTTAAATCGAGTATACAAACGACTCGCAACAAACAAATATAAGTGTTCGCCTAGCTTAGAGATCATTGTGTTGGTGAAGGCTGCAAAACTAGCGTCAATATGAGTTATATTTTATGCTGTAGTGCATACTTTGCCACTTTGATGTTGCTTGTTTCAGGTTAGTTTAAAGCAATTCAGGCGTTTGTGTGTATGTCCATGGTACTATCAATAGGCGCATTTCTGCTGGCGTTTGTCTACACGTTTATCCACTCCGTCAGCAAAAGGGTGGTTCTGCAGCTGATCTTCGTGGCAACGGCGCTTGCAGGTAACACTGTCCATAGCAGTTTCCAGCTTGAGTATACTGATATTTACGTGGGAAGCGTGTTTGCGAAAAAATCGCTTGTCATTCGGTTTGAAAATAATTCAAATGTTCGTTTGCCATTTTTACACGATGACGTAAACAATAGTTCCGTCTTCATCGCACGCGCCATTTGGTAAGCGCTGACCGCGTCATGATGTTTGTAACTAGTTCCGTCGTAGTTGGACATGTACGACTTCATAATTACATCTGCACCCCTCTATTGGACAGATGATATTGAATGCGTGTGTAAAAGCTGATTATATTAATTATATATTAATGTTGCGCATATCTAGTACAGCATCACCCATTATCCATCATTTCGATGATACTTTGATCGTTCAGCAGTTTGACTTCTACATTTCGTTCAACGTGTACAACATAAAAAAAACTAACGCTTACACTTTTTTTATGAATTATTTTCGTTCTTTCAGCGCTGTTTATGCTCGTAGCCGCCATCTGGTTTGTCGCGAAGCAAGAGAAACATTTCGGCTCCTCGTTCTTCCTCGGCGGTTTCGCCCTCGTCCTCGATGTCGTTGTAGCTGTCGCAGGCGGCCTACAGAAGAAGAAAGCTGACGCCGCTGCCTGAAGGACGAGAGACAGTTGTCACTTGATCGCGCGTTTTCAATAATAGAAACTCATTGCACATGTCTAGTTGTAACTCTAGTGAACAAATCAAATAAACTCATGACAAGCAGACCGATCATGTACATAGCATGAAACAAGCAACTGTGGACCTGTTTTGCGCATGTCACGAATGATGCATGCTGGGAGACTTTAGTGTCTATGGCGTTCGTACCGACCTCCTGGTGTTTACATTAGTCACGCATTTCACCGTCTCTTATAGTAATTACAGCTAGACGAATACATTTATCTTTTAATTTAATACGTGTTGTTGTGGTATGTTGTAGCACAATGATTATTGCCTATGACTATAAACCATAACATTAGTCAGAAATACTAAAAGCGTCTGTTGAAAAATAACTCAGAAACCGGTGTCAACCGGTCCGCTAAACGCTTAACGTGATGAAACTATGTTATCAATAAATACGTTGCGACAATGTCAGTTGTTGAACGACAACCGAACCTCGATCACGATCAGCACATTTTCACACTATTAATCAGACATACTAATAATTATTAGTAAAGCTACAAAGTATTACTATTTTTCTCAGATCATTGCTGTATGGAGTTTGTTCCCGCAACTGAAAACTATAATTTTTATTATGCATATGTTTTCTTCGCCGCTACTGGCTATGATGTCATTGTACAAACAGGGAGTCAATTTGGTTGGTGTGAATCCTGCAATGCAATTGCGTGTTTAATATGTATATAGATATAATAAAATATAATTTTCACACTAATCTACTTGTATTGTATTTGTGTTGCGCTGTACAGTAATGTTGCGTTACGGCCAATATCAGCGACTACCGAATGTATCCATCATGTTATGAGCGTGAGCATGATTAGAAAATGTTCCGTTATAACCATTTGTCCGTTATGACCTGGATCGGCAGTGACTTTATACGTGGTGCGTTGACAATGTTTTGTAAAACGTTTTTCTAAATCGTAAGAATCCGATTTTGAATCTTCTTGCTGCCGTTTCGAAGCTTGTGCAATTTCGTCTACTCCACTTTGCATCATTTCACTCGGCTGTAAACGTGTACCTGGCTACAGACAGAGGTGGATATGTGTACGAACATTCTTCGCGCAGTAATCGTAGTATGGCTGAATGCTTCCCAGAGCAGTTGGAGTTGGAATGAGCAGGTCTGCCAGGGGCGACGTGTAAAACGCTTTGATCAGTCCCAAGGGCTGGATACAACGACGTACCCTTTCCCACAAGAGACGTTAACACGCGCGACTCGGTCAAGGATTGTCACCGGGTGAACGCCAATAAGTGAACTGACTTAGTTTCGAACGGTCCAGTGATTTCGATCGAGCGGTCATCTGAGATGCTATCTGTGTGAATGCCACAGTCAAAACAGCGGAAACCGCGAGTGGTCGACGCCCGCTAAGTATGCTGTTTACAAACCGCACAGCACTGCGTGGGATTGCGCTGTCAGCGATACGACTGTGATGGAAATTCGTTCCTAGCGCCATCAGATTGTGAAACGATCGCGCACAACATATAGGTTAGCTAGCCAGCAGTCAGTATAGATGCTTAGAAAGTCCCTCTCCTTCCAGTCAGCGTAGCCCAGCTGTCAAATAATTATATATCGTCGTAGGTGCACGAATATATAACTGATATAGTTCCGAACCAGGGTTACACCACCCGTTGTCGCGCACCAGTGCACCCACCCGTTGCCACGCACCAGAGCACCCAGCGGAAACATACCCTAGCCACGTCTCACAAGTGGCTAACACATAGTCATGGAAGAAGACGTTTAGTCGTTCTTTGATGAAATCACAAATGGATTCTTCAGGTGTCATCAGAAGATACACTGCACAACAAACGAAACGCGAATAATTGTGTTTGTCACGAAGCGAAGCGGACGTTTGTCACGTTCCAGCCCGGTTAGTTCAGGGCCTGTTTTTAAAGTTTGTATCAGCAAGTCGGTGGCGCGCAGTTTGACCGCTTAATCAGTGGCAAAAAGAAGTCACTGGTAGATGAGTAAAAATGCACACCCCTCCCCAACAAAGAGCGCAACAGTCGAATAAGTATACCGTATGCCACAACCATTGCCTTAACATTGCTCCAACGCCATCGATAACGATTCAGCGCAGCCACACTTCAACGAGATATTCATAACGCCTTCAACGTAACCGAGAACATACCTTAAAAAAAACTCCAACAACGATCAGCCAATAATTGACTGAACGAATAGTGAACAAAAATAGTAAATGTCAACATAACGTTACTTCACTATAGTCACTACGGACCCGTCGCCATGGTGACTGATTCGGAGTTTGGGCAATGTCGTTCACCCCAGGTTGGTTCGGTTTACACAACTGTATAAATAATTACTTGATTATAAACAGTGGTGGATATTTGAACGAATATTATTCGCGCTTTAATTGCAACGTCGCTGAATGCTTCCCAGAGAAGTCGACTTGGTGTTGGTGTGAACAAGTATGCCGGGGGTGAAGTGTACTGCGTGTTTGAGCGGTCATATGGACTGGATGCCGCGCTATGTAAGAACACACACTTCACCTTTACATTAATGCATTCGTTTCAGTTATATTTGATACCTCAATTACCGGGATGAAACAATTTCCGCTAAAACCTAATCTAATCTCATTTGGCCTGTTGTTTTATTTTGCACAGCGATCCGTCAATACAGTCAGATGACTCAAACTTGACTATATATTATATGCGGTGTAATTTGGACCCAAGAACGTGTAACGTAAGAAATATTAGTGTATTTGAAGTTTAAGAATGCCACTGCCCTGGCGACGAGGAAGACGATATATAAGTTCGCTTAACAAGTCTCAAATACTTTCTATTACACATAACGTATGACTGTAATACATATTTAAAAGTTGTGTCTTCAGAAATGCGTATACATAACAGTCGAAGCTGACGCCACAACGCGATGGTGGAAACAACTTCAAACTAACGACTGACACTGCATTACTGCAACGTATGAGATACCTTGAACTTAGATGTCATACGTTAAGAGTTGATATACGTTGGAAGCAGGACATGTATGACTGAAACTATCCAACACACAATTGCATATCCAAACAACTGCGAGCAACTGATGGAATGTCTGGGTCGTGACCTGACCTGACCTTAGCGTTTTCTTCGTGCCAGGTCATAATGACCCTGTAGTTAACTTGTCACCCGAAATTCAAGTATTGGCTACTTTGACAGCTTATCAACGCAGATCTAATTTCGACATGGACGCATACTTTCCTCTACTGCGTAAACATCTCATTAAAATGGATAACTCTTCATGGTCCAGCGATCGTTGACATTACACGCGTATACAGTCAAACCAGTCCCCGGAGCAGTGAAGCACGTCTTGCAATGCGGTCAGATTGTAAAGAGCGCGGCAGTGTAGCCAACTTAATAACTTGTGGTACCTCTGGTTATCTATTGATCGCAGTGGATATTGTATAACTAGGAGAAGTCGTGCTATTCAGGTAAATGCATCTAGTGACATGTAGTCTTAAGTAGTAGTAGGGAAACAGTTGGACTCAGACCAGGACGATGTAATGTTATATGCTGGCTCGACGGCCTGCAAAGACGAGCTGTTTTCACTTTAAGGCGTAATGTGGATGGAAGGAAGACGAGCATGTTTAGCAATGATGCGCGCGCGCGCGCACACACACACACACACACACACACACACACACACACACACACACACACACACACACACACACACACACACACACACACACACACACACACACACACACACACACACACACACACACACACACACACACACACACACACACACACACACACACACACACACACACACACACACACACAGATGTTCACGGTAACACAAGGCTAGTCACCAATGGTCTTAGCAAAGACAATATCGGAGGTGCTCGGCGTGAAGCAAATTAAATTGATAACGGCCATGTCACGTGAGAGGGGGTGTGGCAGGAGTGGTAGATGGGAGGTTGGTCATACAAATTGGTGGGAGGTAGGATTGGTGGGATGTAGGAAGAAGGCTATCAAAATCGGTGGGGATTGGAGGTTGGCCGAAAATAGGAGGAATATGGGAGTGTGAGATCCCTGGAACACTCCCTCAGTTGATCAAAAGCCAAAGCGGAGAATGCGGTGTGTATGTGTGTGTGTGTGTGTGTGTGTGTGTGTGTGTGTGTGTGTGTGTGTGTGTGTGTGTGTGTGTGTGTGTGTGTGTGTGTGAGTGTGTGCGTGCGTGCGTGCGTGCGTGCGCGCGCGTGCGTGCGTGTGTGTTTGTTTGTGTGTGTGTGTGTGTGTGTGTGTGTGTGTGTGTGTGTGTGTGTGTGTGTGTGTGTGTGTGTGTGTGTGTGTGTGTGTGTGTGTGTGTGTGTGTGTGTGTGTGTGTGTGTGTGTGTGATTAGATGGAAACATACTGTGAGATTTGACGGCAGGTAATGTCACTGCGCAGTTTTGACACTCTATTTTGTAAATGGGTGCGGTTTATCTGACAGAACTATTTTGTCAATGCACGCGGTCTCTCATAATCATCTGACTCCACGCGATAACAGTTGTCGTAGATTGTCGGAAGTATCAACATCCTTTTCTTGTTGCGGGTCCCTCGATCGAGACACCTCGCTCCACGGTTCAATGATTTATGGCCCCGATCATTCGCGGCCATATCACGATGTCACAGGAAGGACGCTCCAACGGACAGTGTATCGGCAAATGGCCAAACATCGGGCAAAGTAAACAGTCCAGCGAAGGTTTTCTCTCCTCTCCCCCCCCCATCCTCTCCCCACACAAATAGCTAGAGAAAGATGAAAAAGTAAAAAGGAGAGATTAGATAAGAGAAGTCCAAGTTAGGTTGACATCTTATATCAAGCTACATCTTCAAATGACATGGATACAAAATGTATGTCACTGCGTAAACAACTATTTAAACTCGTCACGGTCCAGCGCGCGTTGGCATTTGTCCACGGAGCAGTGACCGCATACTTCGAAGTGGTCTAAACTTGAAATGTGGTCAGATGTAAAAACACCCGGCGGCACAATACGCTGCTGCGTACGATAGTTGGCTGGCTCGTGCGATGTGTGCAGGCCCTGGATACAGGGAACATCGTACGGCGTATTTACACAGACACTTGCAATGATACAAGTTAAAACGCTGTTTCAACTACACTCGTAAAGACAATTTAAAGCGAAACAAAAGTAATTGTTTTGGGGTTATGCACAAATTAACCATGTACAACTAAAATCAAGAATATCACGCCAGTGGTTTACACAGAATGTGTTCTTAAAGTGACAGAACCCGGTCGTTTCTCGGGTTGACTGAGGGTTGACGTGTTAACCAGCGCGATCGATAAGCGTAAGCCCAGTTCCATGAAATCGGGTAACCTAGACTGATCGTGACGTATTAAATGAGACTGGCATAGCCGGGCATACACAGAACCAAAGCAGTCTTAAGCAAATGTGTTTGTCCTGACATGACTTTACCCTTTTCTTTGCGCCAGGGCGTAATGACCCTGTAGTTTACTTGAGTATGACAATGGAATAACTTGCCACTCGCAACCAAACAACGACGCTCTAAAAAGAGTTTCAAAAATGAAGTCAACTCCCTTTTATTTAGCCGTTTGTTTGCTCAGGATCAAAATATTTATATTACGTCATGACATCATGAAACTTAGTCTCTTAACTGTATTAATTTTATTGATGTGCGTGATAATATCTTTGTCTAAGTCATTTACATATTTTAATCGAGTCATCACCTTTTATGTTATCATATCATCTTATTTATTTATTTATTGTATTTAATTTTTTTGGAGGACCAGGTTGGAGACCAGTGTACTTGGGTGTTATCCTCAGTATTATTAAATTTATATGACACTGTTCTTAACTACCACTCATGTATTCAATTTTACAGAGAAAACTTAATCAATCAATCAATCAATCTAGCGGAAGCAAACATGACTAAAATATGCAATGTCTAGAAAGAGTATTATATTTCTTCTTCGTGTGCCGTATGTGGCGACATTGGCGATCACCACACAATTTGTCATTAGCATTAACGCACCTTTTAATTTGAGTGAAACTTTGAATTTTGGTACTAATAAATGGCTGATTCTATCCGCGATTCTATTAAGCGGATTGCACAGTCATTTGATTGAACATTGTTGTTACAAATAAAACCTCTACACTGACATCAAAATGCTCAATGTAGCAACAAGCCTATAACTGGCATGTCTGTCTCAAATCCAGTATCAAAGGACAGGTTGGTACCCCAATTGCAGGGGGACACAAGTGACTCCCGTTTCGAGGCGACAGTTGATGACATAGGGTACTTCCGGTCCCAAGTTATGCACACCACAATACGTTAATACATTCATTATTAAATAAGCCATTCTAAAGACATGAATTAAACGTCATTTTGGTCAGTCGCGGACTGCCTGTAATGCGACGTGATATTCACTTCATTTAAAAATGATTCCATACCTCACGAAACGTGATTGCGACTTCTCAGACAGGTGCTGTTTCAACCACTCGCGGTTAGTTGATGTTTATGTAGCCCTCACCAAACCAGAACGTGGTTGGACGTTGCATTGCGACGTAAACTTTTGACGATACTCCTTCCCTCCCTCCCTCCATCCCTCCCTCCCTCCATCCCTCCCTCCCTTCTCCTTTCATCCTCCCACTCTCTCTCTCTCTCCTTCCCTACCTGCATCCCTTGCGTGCATGCGTACGTGCCTGCCCCCTCCTCTCTCTCTCTCTCTCTCTCTCACCCCTGTTGTCATATTTCCCACCCTTCCCTGTTTACGTCGATGTTAATTTGACCTTGTCGTAACTAACAACTCAGTAACCAGATCAGAAAAACCTTCTAACCAGGTAAAGTACCTCTACAGCATGTATTCGTCAATTATCAGGTAACACTGTCATTCTATATTTCTATACAAACGCCATCGTTGTAACTGAATTATGCAGATACACGCACGTCTATGTCATAGTAGGTACCCCGGGGAGGGGGGGGGGTACCAAAATGGTCGGTACTTATTCGATGTGAAACCGGCATGAAAATGTGCCTGTTATCTCAGTCACGTCGCCTGGCGGTAAGCCGAAGAAAATCAGATATCGACGGATTGACGATTGAGTAGTTATATCGCCCTGACGCTTTGTCAATTCGTTGTTCTGTTGATCTGTCGCTATGCCGTTCTTTCCCTATGTCGCTCTGTCGTCATGTCGTTATGTTGATATGTCGTCATGTCACCTTGTCACTATATCGCTACGTCGCTCTGTCGGTCTATTTCTCTGTCTCTCGGTCTCTCTGTCTCTCTGCCGCTCTGTCACACTGTTTTTATGTCGTTGTATCGCCCTGTCGCTCTACTTGTTTCACTCTCTCTCTCTCTCTCTCTCTCTCTCTCTCTCTCTCTCTCTCTCTCTCTCTCTCTCTCTCTCTCTCTCTCTCTCTATGTGGCTCTGTTCCTCTGTCATTATATGGCCATGTCGCTCTGTTCATCCGCCCGAGTCTACACTTCGGTGAGCTGACGAGGTGTATATGAAGAGTAGTTCGTGTATTTCAATAAAAAATATCTGCGAGAATAAAGGAAATGTATAATTAATTCACCAGGACTTGAGAAGATATTAAATGGCAGCTTTCATACCAGACAGGCGTGATCAAAATATATCTCCTGTAACATAGAAGGCTAACCATCAATACTCTTAGTAAATGCAATATCGGTACTCCGGTGAAATAAATTAAATTCACAACGGCCAAAGTCATTTGAGGGTTGGTGTGGCAAGAAGTGGGAAGTGTGAGGTTGGCCTCAACAATAGGTGGGAGGTAGGCTTGTTGGGAGGTGGGAAGAGGACTATCAACATTGGTGGGAGCTTGGAGGTTGGCCCCCAAAACAGGGGGAAGATGGAAGGTTGAGATCCCTGTCACATTCCCTCACTTGGTGTAAACCCAAAGTGGAGAGTGTGATGTGTGGGTGTGATTAGATGGAGAGATATGGCGGCAATCAACACTTATTGCCAAATTTGATTTGCCGGCATGTAGTGCCACTGTGCAGGTTTGACAGTCTGAACTATTTTATCAATGGATCACAGTCAACCGACTGCACTCAATAAAGTGCATTGTCGGAAGTATCAACATCCGGTTGCTGCTGCGAATGCTCCGCGTCTGTCCCTCGATCGAGGCACCTCGCGCCACGGTTCAGTGATTTCTGGTCTCTATCATGTGCGGTCATTTCTAAAACACGACCGGACGCACGCTACACCGGGCATTTTAACGGTAATCGTAATGTTTTCATCGGAAATGTTGACACACATATTTGACATGTCAAACATAGGGCATTGTCCACAGTCTACTAAAGATCACGGATCGGTGATTTCATGACCCTGTCACGTCTCTATACGCAAACAGTGTAAATCAGCTGCATAATTGAATACATTGATAATATAAGGAGTCGTGGAGACAGGGTGAGAGAAACTGTGAGCGATAGAGAGAGTATGTATGTGTGTGTGCGTGTGCGTGTGCGTGCGTGCGTGTGCGAGTGCGTGTGCGTGTGCGTGCGCGTGCGCGTGCGCGTGCGTGTGTGTGTGTGTTCTTGACACAAATATTTGGCATGTTAAATATCGGGTATAGTCCACAATCCAGCGAAGGTTTTCGCTCCCCCTCTCTTCCCCCATCCACTCCCCATATAAATAGCTAGAGAAAGATAAAATAGTGAAACGGAGAGATTAGAGAAGAGAACTCCCAGTTAGGTTAATATCAAGCTACATCTTCAAATGACATGGATACAAAATGTATGTCACTGCGTAAACAACAATTTAAACTCGTCACGGTCCAGCGCTCGTTGGCATTTGTCCTCGGAGTAGTGACCTCATACTTCGAAGTGGCTTAAACTTGAAATGTGATCAGACATAAAACAACAGGCGGCACCACAATTTGCTGCGTACGATAGTAGATATAAAAACACCAGGTGGCACCACCCGCTGCTGCGTACAATATAGTTGGCTGGCTCAAGCGATGTGTGGAGGCACTGGACACAGGGGTACATCGGAAAGCGTATTTACACAGACATTTGCAACGATATAAGTTAAAGCGCTGCATCTGGTAACGTTTCAACTACACTTGTGAAGACAATTTAAAGCGAAACAAAAGTCATGGTTTTGGGGTTATGCACAAACTAACCATGTACAACTAAAATCAAGAATATCACGCCAGAGGCTTACTCAGAATGCGTTCTAAACGTGGGAGACCCCGGTCATTTCTCCGGTTTACTGAGGGCTGACTGATGTATTAACCAACGTGACTGGTAAGCGTGACGTATTAAGTGAGGCCTGCATACACAGAATCAACGCAGTCTCAAACAAGCGTGTTATTTTGTCAGAAAGAGGACTAGTTTAGTAGACAAAGGCCAACATAATAAGTCTCTAAAACATTAAACTACACGTAACATATGATAGTAATATATATTTAAAAGTTGTGTCTTCAGGACGCCAGGGCGAGGTGGTGGAAACTGCTTCAAACTAATGGCTGACACTGCATTACGGCAACGTATGAGATAAGTTGAACTTAGATATCATACGTTACGAGTTGATATACGTTGGGAGCTGGAAACGTAAACTGATACTAACGAACACAGAGAAGGGGCATATCGAAACAACTGCGAGCAATCGTTGGAATGTCTGTTGGTCCTGACATGACCTGACCTTAACCTTTTCAACGCGCCAGGTGATGACCCGTAATGACCCTGTGGTTTACATGTCACTCGAAATTCAAGTATTGTCTTCTTTGAGAGCTTATCTACTTATCTACTTATCTACTCACGACTTATCTACTCATGACAAGGACACATGCTTTCGTCAACTGCGTAAACATGTTCCAGCGATCGTTGACATTACCCGCGTATAAAGTCAAGCCAGTCCGCGGAGCAGTGAAACACGTTAGTCTTGCAATGAGGTCGGATTGAAAAGTGCAAGACACTTTAACCAACTTTGTATAACTTGTAGTACTTCTGTAACTAGTAAGAAGTTGGTTATTGCTCGCAGTTGACACACACTGCTCCCTGGTTGGAAGAGTATTAATTGGTTATCTATTGATCGCATTGGACAATGTCAGACTAGGAAAAGTCGTTCTATTCGGGCGACGTTCGCAAGTCCTCGGAAGGGAATCGACTTCCGTCGAACTAGATAGATGGAGATTAATAACTATTACACCAAGACAATGTCCAACATTAAGATAACAGCTAATGAATATATTAGCTTGTGCGTGGGTAGAATAAATAACTGCGGAACTTCGCCGATATCAACTTGATGCTAATGTATGGAATCTCTGTGAAGGTTATTTATGAATAACAAAACATTGCGAAGGGTTTAGCATTTATAATATGTAGAGAACCTCCCTGTCGCGGGCTATATTTGGCTGACTCGTGCGATGAACGAGAGCAGGAGATCGCCATAGACACACGTGCTTTTCTCATAACTCTGCATTCAGTGCTCGAGTATATTATGCGTCCGTCGAAATGCAACGGGATTGGTGGGGGAGGGGGGAGGGGGGAGGGGGCAAGTAGACAAACTATCAACGTAACTTTTTGGTCAATGGCGGATTCCGTCGTGACATTCACGTTATTTTAAACTGATTCCAAACCTCAACAAACGTGATTGCGACGTCGCAGACATGTGCTGTCTCGATCACATCAACCCAGAACGTGATTGCGACGTCGCAGACATGTGCTGTCTCGATCACATCAACCCAGAACGTGATTGCGACGTCGCAGACATGTGCTGTCTCGATCACATCAACCCAGAACGTGATTGCGACGTCGCAGACATGTGCTGTCTCGATCACATCAACCCAGAACGTGATTGCAACGTCGCAGACATGTGCTGTCTTGACCACACCAACCCAGAATGTGATTGCGACGTCGCAGACATGTGCTGTCTTGACCACACCAACCCAGAACGTGATTGCGACGTCGCAGACAGGTGCTCTCTCGACCACACCAGCCCAGAACGTGATTGGACGTTGCATTGCGACGTAAACTTTTGAATAACTGATTGGTTTCTTGATTTTGATTACATTGTTTCGCATTATTCATACACATTGCATGGAGGGTCGCAGCATGATCGTGCTAATGCAGCCAAAACAACACATTGCACGCACTAGTATATATTATCTTGACCGCACAAATTTGTTTTGTTAGACCAATTTCTTTATGTCATTTGAATAGGACGGTTATCTTGTTTCCGAATGTTGATTGATCATTGGTGACCTCTTAACAACAGGTGGCTACCAGAGCGGACGGGTGTAAGGGGTTATGTGCAAATAGGACCCGGGGGATCCGTGTAGCTGCATTCATTTCGAAAATGCAAACCATTAACAAAACAAATGTATTTTCATATTGTACACACAGCTAGGAATAATGCATAACTAAAATAAGATCGTATGTTACTTGTTATCAAATATTTATCAGGACCTAGTTTGTATATATTGTTTGATGTTGTGTGCACGTTATTATGTAGTTTCATGGTGAAACACTCTCTATTTCCTTCCCTGATTTCTTCTCTCTCTCTCTCTCTCTCTCTCTCTCTCTCCGCCCCTTCTTGCATTCTTCCTTTATTCCTTCTCCTTCTGTTCCTTCTTTCCATGTCTTTAATTACACTGCCATTTCCATTTTCACAAAATGCCACATCAAAGGTAACACTCAGCCAAAGATATGTGCCACTATTAGTAGTATGTGTAGTTGTGTACATGTGTGTAGTTTAAGTTATGGGATGAGAAACAACCACCATGTGCATTGGGCCTGTTCCAGTGGCGTCACAAGAGAATGCCGGGTTACTGGGCCAGTTGGACATTCCAGAACCACTCAAGCAGCGCCATATACCCGTCACGTACACGCCTCCTGGAGTCAAGGTGGCCTTACCAACCTGTTCACTACATTTCCGTTCAAATACACCGGTATTATCTTGATCTCTTTAGAAGATTGCTTTGTGACGTGTTTGTATCATTTCAGTTATTAACAGCGACAACGATCATTGCTTCGGGAATTGAACCTCGACGAGACAAACAACCCTGATCGACTGTTCTTTCTGTTTGTTAAAATAGCTAAGGGGGTGTGTATGGTACGAGGTGTGCGTGTGTGTGTGTGTGTGTGTGTGCGTGTGTGTGTGTGTGTGTGTGTGTGTGTGTGTGTGCGTTGTGCGTGCGCGTGTGTGTTGTACATGTGTTCGGTTGTGTGTGCGTGTTTGCACTAGCGCGCGCGTTCATATGTTCCCTTCTAGCCGCTTAAATGTTCTTTGAGACGGACGATTACACAGGTTCTAAGCTTTAAAAAAGGTCTCTGCTTTACTCTGTTAACCGATACAACATTCCCGATGACAACGTCAGTATCGACAATTAAGATAGGGTCTGGTTTATTAGCGATGACAAACCATCTAGAAAAAGCAAAGGAGGTCGCCCAAAAACGTACCAACGAACCAACGCAAGAGAGGAACATACATAAGAAATAAAAACACATGACCTAGAAAGAATGGCAGAAGGTAGCACGGATGGCGTCGAGTGCTCTTGTCGATTGCACCCTGCTGCTGCAGCCATCCGACCACGGTCATCCACTCCTGCCCGGGACCGAGGGCGTCCAAGACTTCCAGTTATCCCTGCTTGATCTGTGGGAAAGGGGTCAGGTCGAACAGCAAGGCGATCGCGTGTGACATATGTGTGGAAACGTACGAGCACATGCGCACGATGATGCAGTCCGAGCAGGAAAATGCATCCCTTCCGTCAGCAACAGCAACAAAACAAGAATATTTTCATACCGTACACACAATTGGAAATAATAAATAACTAGAATAAAATCGTATATTACTTGTTATCAATTATTTCTCAGATCCTGGTTTGTACGTGTTGTTTGATGTTGTGTGCACATTACCATATAGCTTGATTATATAGTTTGATATAACATTATTATACAACTTGCTCTCCGCCTCTAGTTTCATGTTCCCTTCCTCTACCTACTTTCTACCTCGATTCTCCTTTCATTCCTTCTCTCCATACTCTCCCGTTGCCCTTTTAAATTCCCCATATGTCCCTTCTTGCATTATTCCTTTATTCATTATCCCTTCTCTCCATTCTTTCCATGTCCTTTATTACATTGGCATTTCCCTCAATCCCATCTTATCTTCTGTCTTCTTTTCGTTTCCCTTCTAACATTTGTCATCCTTACACTATCACTCTACCCTCCAGTTCCCTTGTCACATTATTAATTTCCGCTCTCTTGTATTATTTTCTTCTACAACATCCCTTCTCACATTCCCCACATCCCGTTATCTCTTCTAACCATCCTCTTCTGTGTTCCCTGTCCATTCTTTTATTTCCTTTACTTCTTTCTCCCCTCTTGTCTTCTCCCATGGCCCTCATTTGCTACCTTTTGTCTTTCACTCCCACTCCCTTCGTTCATTTTGTACATCCACCCATCTTCGTACATTCAATCCTCCCTCCCTCCCTGCTTCTTCCTTTCTTCCTTCCACTCTTTCCCCCACTCTCTTTCTCTCTCTCCCTGCCTGCCTGCCTGCCTGCATGCATGCCTACGTGCGTGCATGCCCGCCTGCCTCCCCCCATCTCATCCCTGCTGTCATATTTCCCACCCTTCCCTGTTTACCTCGATGTCAATTTCACATTGTCATAACTAACAACTCAATAACCATAACTGAATATTTTGTACAGTAAAAAAACCTTCTAACTAGTATCACGTATGTGTATACGCCGATTGTCAGCAACATTATCAACATCCGGTTGCTGCTGCGAATGCTCCGCGTCTGTCCCTCGATCGAGGCACCTCGCGCCACGGCTCAGTGATTCCTGGTCTCGATCGGAGAAGTTGACACACATATTTGACATGTCAAACATCGGGCATTGTCCACAATCCAGCGAAGGTCATGGCTCGGTGATTTCAGGACGCTGTCACCTCTTTAGATGCAAAAAGTGTAAATATAGAAAAGCTGCACAATTTAATGCCTTGATAATACAGGCAGTCGTGGAGAGAGCGTGAGAGAAAGTATGAGCGAGTGAAGGGGGGGGAGAATATGTATGTATGTGTGTGTATATATATATATGTGTGTGTGTGTGTGTGTGTGTGTTTGTGTGTGTGTGTGTGTGTGTGTGTTTGTGTGTGTGTGTGTGTGTGTGTGTGTGTGTGTGTGTGTGTGTGTGTGTGTGTGTGTGTGTGTGTGTGTGTGTGTGTGTGTGTGTGTGTGTGTGTGTGTTTGTGTGTATGCGATAAGAAGAGATTAGAGAAGAGAAACAAAAGCTAGGTTGACCTAGATCTTTTACCAATCTTGATCTTCATATGACATGAATACAAAATGTGTATTAATCAACTATTTAAACTCATCATGGTCCAGCGTTCGGTGACATTTGATCTCGGAGCACTGAACGTATACTTCAACGTGGATTAAACTTGAAATGTTGGTGGTAAAGAACCCGACGGCACCGCCCAGTACGGTGTGTGGGCTCGTGCGATGAGTGCACACACTGGAAACAGGGATACAATGAGTGCCCACACTGGAAACAGGGATACACTGTTTTACAACCCTAGAGACAACCTTAGAGACAACCCTAGAGACAAGGAGGTTAAGAGGAGATCAAATTAGAGTTTTTTAAGAAATTGAGTGGGTATGGAAATATTGATAGAAATAGTTCTTTCTCACTCAAGAAATATAGTAGAGCTTGAGGACACGAGGTAACATTAGTAAAGGATTAGTGTAGATTGGATATCAACAGTTGTAGAAAGGTGAATTTGTTTATTTACCTTCTTCGCCATATTCAGTCTGGCATGCGCAATGAATTTCCGACTTGTAATTGCATATTCTTACGGCAGAAAAATACATTGATACTGCAACTTGATCATTCGTTGAATTTTGGTCACACCCCTTTAAAAAGGGAACTACGAAGAAAAAACAACAGGAAAGTTGAGGTGACAAACAACTGAAAGAGTTTCCTTCTTCTTCTTTCGTTTTCATGATATGCACTCAACTTCGAGTTGTTTGTCCAATGGGGGAAGGGGGCGGCACAATCGGTCACGAGGGGTTATTGTCCAACGAGGGGGCTACAATCGGTCACGAGGGTTATAGTGCAGAGATGCGTGACGGGTGTTGTACAACTGTCATTGCGTCGTGACAAGTCGGTGGGATCACATTCCGACAGCGACATACCCTCCACTACTGGTTAGTGTTTAACGTACAGACACCAGGTAAGACAAGTTTTAAAGTTTTTGGACATATGTGTTCGCGTTTCTTTGCTATGTAAAGTTGAAAATAACAACCCTGGTTTCTTCATTCATAACTTCAAGTGAGGTGGCGCTGTGACCGCCCTTGGCCCAACCTAGGTCAAACATATAATACCAGGTACCATATTGGGCGGGGGGGGGAGCATACGGACTCATAGGCAGATAACCATGCAGGCGGTAAGCATATAATTGTAAATAGGTATTTCGCAGTATACTTAAGAAAGTTTATACAAAGTTAGGCAACCTTGGATAACAATGTTGCATTCATGTATGTCCACACTATGTGCCGCGTTGTTTAGTCGACCTAGTTGACAAACAAGTTGGTGGTTAGATAATTAAACACGTACGTTTTTCGAGTGGTATTATCTCGCCCGTGTGTTTCTGTGCGCATGCACTGATTCATTCGCAAATCGCTCAGAATTAATACTAAAAGTTTCATTCAACGTTGATTACAGAATCGACCTCAAAAGAACGAGAAGATGACCAACGACGAGATGGAGAATGAACGCCGCGGCGGCCTGTGTTCAGGCATGGCCGCCTTCATGTTCTGGGTTTCCGGGATGTGCTTCTGTTTGTCCATCGCTGGAGTAAGCCTAGATTACTGGATACAAATTGGACCCTTCCATCTCGGACTTTTTGGTTTTTCTGGCGAAGGTATGTTGACAGTGTTGGAATCGTACCCACTGTAATTTTACTCTGATAAGTATGCAGTATGCAGCCGCAGTCATAGAAGTATAACTATCAATTTCAGTTGACCAATTAAATACCGCTGTCGATTCACATGCCTTTTTGATTGACGATCAATTTACTAGAATGTCTAATGTATTTGATAATACATACGAGATAGAATTTATCCCTCTCCCCCTTCCTCTCTCCGTACAAACAGATAGATACATACGAAAAAACCGGATAAGAAGAGATTAGAGGAGGGAAACCCTAAACACTTGACTGGGATATAATTCGACGTGTGAAAAGAACGAGTTATGGATGTGGCGTGTTCCTCTGCAAAGCCATTCTGTCTAATGCAGCAACCCCGTTGCTTGTTTCAGGGTACACAAAGGCGTGCCAGGCGTTCTGCGTGATGGGTGTCATCGCGGCAGGGATCATGTTTATTTCGGCCGTGATCTACAACTTCGTCCACGCCGTTCCAATAAGATTCGCTCTGGGAATGTTAAGTTTATTCGCAGTCGCAACAGGTGAGATTTCGAAAATATATATCTTAAGTTCAGTCAGGCTAGATGAGTTTCCTTTGTGCATGCAAGGGATGTTGTTGTGCGTTCTTACTACTTACTTCCTCTATAATGGTTGAGGCTAGTCCATTTACTGCTGCACCTTCTGAGCTGTTTTCCCTTTCCACTCTTCCCTATCGGCACCCTTCTCCCTCCACCTGTCATCCTCCCCCGCCTTCCTTACATCCCTCATTACGCAGTCCTCCCAACCCGGCTTTTCTTATCTCATCGCCTGGCTGCTTCATCGCATCTGCTTCCTACGGAGACGGTCCTCCTCCATCCGCACCACGTCACCTGCCCACATCATCCGGTTGTTTTCTATTCTTCCCGTTAAGCTGAATAGCATTCCCATCTGTTCCCTGAGGTCGTTCATCCTCCTTCTTTCTATGCTCTCCGGACAAAGTTGTTCTGGTAAACTTGACACGTTGCTATATATGCATTGATGTTCGCATGTATGTGTGCACGTATGTGCGTACGCACAGGGACATCTGTATCAATAACACAGTTTACAGTGACACATGTCGACTTCCTATTTTCATTCATATTATGTAAATATTTTACAATGTACACCATGCTTTTCTATTCTTGTGAATAATGTAGAGGTATGTTCTTATATAGCGCGGAATCCAGTCATTGTACGTGTACATTGATATGCGTGCACGTGTGCCTGTGCGTGCGCATACGTGTGTGCTGGCCTGCTTGTGTGTGTGGAATTATGACTAGTCTCCAGTAATCTAAACAGTAGTCATTACATTGAATGTTGACTTTATATTTATCAACGTATAAAACTGTCACAATTCACTTGTTCTTTCAGTGTTGTTCTTGTTAATTGGCATCGCCAGTTTCGCGGGTGTAATCCAAACCCATGGAGGACTCACCTTGTTGCGTCCGTCATATGCGTGCGGCTGCATTACTGTCGCTCTGTTTATGGCCTGCGGCTGTGCATTGGCAGTCTCGAAGGAAAGGAAGCGAACAGGAATATCAGGGATATCGCGGGGCAGAGAATTCGCGGAGATCAACGACGAGGGTCAAACTAAAGTACACCGCGTCGGCCTGTGTACAGGCATGGCAGCCGCCATGTTCTGGCAATCCGGGGTGTGCTTCTGTTTGTCCATCGCTGGAGTAACCCTCGATTACTGGGTAACATTGGGACATCTTCACGTCGGACTTTTTGATATTTCTGGCCCAGGCATGTTGTTGACAATGCTGGAATCGTACCCATTGTAATTTTGTTCTGAAAAGTATACAACCCACGGTCATAGAAGGATAACTATCAATTTCCAGTTGATGATTTAAATACCGCTGTCGCTTCACAAGCCTTTGCGATATTCATATGATATGATTGACGATCAATTTGAAAGAATGCTTAGTATATTTGATAACACATACGAGGTGGCATTTACGTTTTAAATAAAAAAATAAAAAATAAACCTGGTTTCTTGTATGCGGAGTTTAACAAGATTTAACAAGATTTGCCATCCAAGCCAAAGGCCCAGATGGCAAGTGGACAAGGAAGCCATTGGCTTATCGAGAGTCCAACAATGTTCATCTACTTATAACCCGCCCTCCTGAGATATATGTCCACCTTGTTTTTAAACATATTCACGCTGCTAGCAGTTACACAATCTGTAGACAGTTTGTTCCATTCATTTATTGTCCTCTGTGAGAAAGAGTGCTTCCTGATGTCCAATCTACATTGATCCTTTACTAATTTTACCTCATGTCCTCTAGTTCTGCTATCCTTCTTGAGTGAGAAAAACATATTTCTATCAATATTTTCATACCCATTCAATATCTTAAAAACTTCAATCTGATCTCCTCTTAACCTCCTTGTCTCTAGAGTTGTTAAACCACATTCTTTCAGGCGTTCTTCATAACTAAGGTCTCTAAGTTCTGGAATCATTTTAGTTGCTCTCCTTTGTATGCGTTCAAGCGTATCTATATCCTTCTTACGATATGGTCTCCATGCTTGTATACAGTATTCTAAATGAGGTCTAACTATTGCTTTATATAGAGGTATAATTAACTTTTTTCCCTTGTATGTTATGTTTCTTCTAATCAATCCAAGAATTTGATTACCCTTTGAAGCTGCAATACCACACTGCTCTGAAACTTTCATATCAGCGCTTATTGTAACTCCTAAGTCCTTTTCTTTTACAGTATTACCAAGAACAGTAGCTCCCATTTTATAGTTTACATTCAAGTTCCCATGTCATATATGTAGGCATTTACATTTCCCAAAATTGAACAGCATCTGCCATTTCTCAGACCATTTCACTAATCTGTCTAGATCGTTTTGTAAATGTTGTTTATCACCATCAGTATTAATCTTTCTAAACAGTTTTGTGTCGTCCGGAAATTTCAGTACGTTACTTGTTATACTCTCGTCCAAGTCATTGATATAAATTAAGAATAATATATGTCCTAATACTGATCCTTGAGGTACCCCACTCAAAACCGATTTCCAATTTGAAACTTCTCCATCTACTACAACTCGTTGTCTTCTGTCAGTCAGCCATTGTTCTATCCAGTCAGTTATGCTATCCCCGATACCATGGGCTTTTAATTTAAGTAGCAATCTTTGATGTGGCACTTTGCCAAAAGCTTTCTGAAAATCTAAGTAGATAATATCTACTGGCGATCCCACGTCTATCCACTTAGTGATTTCTTCCAAAAAACATAACATATTTGTTAAGCATGACCTCGCTTTAAGGAATCCATGTTGAGATGAATTTAATAATTTATGCTTAACGAGGAAGTCCACCATATGGTCTTTAATTAACCTTTCTAATAATTTACAAATCACTGACGTTAAACTCACTGGTCTGTAATTCTCTGACTTATTTCTCGAATCCTTTTTAAATAATGGTATGATGTTTGCTTCTTTCCATTCAAACGGAACAACTCCCTCTTTTAATGACAAGTTGAATACTCTTGCAAGTGGTATACTGATTTGATCTACTGTTTCCATTAGTAATTTTGGAGGAATCCCATCCACTCCCGGTGATTTGTTATCCTTCATTGCCTTTATTTTCCTAACTACCAATTCTGGAGTTACAACTAACGGTCCTAAATAGTCAGATTTAGCCCCCTGAAATTTAGCATCAGCAACTGGTAATGAACTAATATCTTCTTTTGTAAACACTGAACTGAAGTAACCATTTAGGTCTTCCGCCATTAAAAACCCCTGTGATATTATATTTCCAGCACTGTCTTCTAGAGGTCCAACCTTGTCTTGTACGTTTTGTTTACTCCTGACATATGCATAAAAACTCTTGCTGTCAGTTTTTATGTTACATGCCAGTTTTTGCTCATAGCTTCTTTTAGATTGTCTGATTTCAGTTGTTGCTGCATTAAGTGCCTCTTTGTATTTTGCATTTTTGTATTTTTAGTCTTCTTCCTTTCTGGTACGCCTATAAACCCTCCACATAGTTTGTTTTAGCATTATTTTTCTAATTGCCTCTTTTGACAAGTGTTTCTTTCTACACCGTTTTCCTTGTTTTCGGAAGGGAACAAATTTATCAATGATACTCTCAATTTCATATTTTAGAATATTCCAACATTCAATTGCAGTCTTATTCATCAGCACGTTATTCCAATCTAGCTGTGCTAAGTATTTTCTCATATCTTTGTAGTTACCTTTGTGGAAGTTTCTCTTGTACGTTTTCTTATTTTTACTTTCTGATTTTACATTGATGTCAAAATGTATTTGATTATGGTCACTATTACCCAATGGTTCAAATATTTTTACATTGTCCACTAATTCTTTTTGTGATGACAAAACTATATCTAATACATTTTCTCCCCTGGTTGGTTCTAGTACGTGCTGAGTAAGAAAGCTATCCTGGATTAAACATAGAAATTGTTGATCCTCAATCCCTTTGCTCTCTAGAGAATTCCATTGTATGTGTCCATGGTTAAAATCTCCCATTATGATACATTCCCCTTTACTAACTTCCTTTATAGCGTTTTTTATTTTTGTGTTGTCCTCTTCGTTTATGTTTGGACTTCGGTAAACTAATCCAATAGTTAATTTTGAATTTCCTGAAACAATTTTGCACCAAACAGCTTCATCGCAATCTGCTTCCCTTTCTAGTTTTATTTCATAAGCCTGAATAGATTCTTTAAAATATAAAATAACTCCCCCGCCCCTTCTTCCTATTCGATCTTTCCTAAACATTACGTATCCTGTCAGTCCTAATTCAGCATCTGTTATATCTATGTTGGCCCATGATTCAGTTATACCAATTATGTGAGGGTCAATATCTTCTACCATAATGTTTAATTCGTTTTTCTTATTTACTATGCTCCTTGCATTTAAACATACGCATCTATAACCTTTTTCAGAGATGTTTTTCGGATGATTTGATATTGGTTTATCTGTGCTAGTGGCCTCTTGTTCTGCTTGAGACACCTCTAAGTAACCCCCCTGCACTTCTAGTTTAAAGAATGTTTACTTCCAAAAATATTTGTTATTGTACCCAAGTCGCTATCTACTGCTGCTGAAAGTTTGTCCGCGAATACTGCCGCCCCCTTTCTACTTAAATGAAGCCCATCCTTCATGTACATATCAGCCCTCCCAACAAAACTTCCCCATAAATCCACAAATCCAACTTCCTCTTCCCTACACAGCCTCTGGACTAACATGTTAATTGCCATCCCCCGACAATTTCGATATTTATGACCCCTCCTGCCCATTACATGTAAAATCCCTGACAGTATTACCTGCTCAACCCGCGTCTGTTTTAGTGTTCTGACCAACTGCCTATATTTCCTAACTATGGCAGTTGTACCCTCCCTCTCTACGTTATTTGTCCCTACATGTACTAAAACAGATCCACCTTTACCCGAGCCTACGATGTTTTTTACCCTCTCAGCTATCGCCTCTATTTTGGCTCCAGGCAAGCAGACCACCACATCATCTCCCTTGTTTAAGACTCTGTCGGTCTTCCTAACTATCGAATCCCCCACAAACACCCTCGCTCTCTTCCTCACCCCCTCTATCACTGCTGCAGAATAACTCATCCTTTCGATCCCCTCCATCACATTCTGTCCTGACCCCTTCCCTTCCGTCTCCCCCACTCCCTTCTCCTTCCCTCCTGTCTCCCCTACTCCCCTCTCCTTCACTCCGGTTGTTTTCCCTCCTGTCTCCCCCACTCCCTTCTCCTTCCCTCCTGTC
Source organism: Lamellibrachia satsuma (assembly GCA_033239005.1). Classification (NCBI taxonomy): domain Eukaryota; kingdom Metazoa; phylum Annelida; class Polychaeta; order Sabellida; family Siboglinidae; genus Lamellibrachia; species Lamellibrachia satsuma. The sequence continues at coordinate 184,107 of BSQZ01000054.1, forward strand.
TCCGCTACTCCCCTCTCCTTCACTCCGGTTGTCTTCCCTCCCGTCTCCCCCACTCCCTTCGCCTTCCCTCCTGTCTCCGCTACTCCCCTCTCCTTCACCCCGGTTGTCTTCCCTCCCGTCTCCCCCACTCCCTTCTCCTTCCCTCCTGTCTCCCCTACTCCCCTCTCCTTCACCCCGGTTGTCTTCCCTCCCGTTCCTTTCCTTCCCGTCTCCTTACGTCCTGTCTCCCTATGACCTGTCACCTTCCCTCCTCTCAGCTTCCTCCCAGGCTGAGGTGAGCTCTCCCTAGCATCTCTTGTGTCTTTCCCCACTTTATCGTCTACTGTTCCCTCACCGGAACTACTGGCACAACTCCCCTGTTCCCTTCCCACCATTGCCACAACGAGCAGCCTCAGCTCTTCCAACTCCACCTCTAGTTGCTTCATCCTTGCGCATCCCCTACACTCAAAACTAAAACTATCTGCCTGGACCTCAGCCCAGGACTTCTCGCACCCAGACTTGACGAAATCTACCCAGTTACTACAACTGCCACAAATTAAGTGCCTTGTGGCCATTAACTGCCGTTTGCACGGCGCCATCATACAATTTAGTTTTAATTAGTTTGCTACGTTAGCCTTGAATAAGGCTGTTTTTGTGATCAAAAGAACACTTTAGGCTAAAAATCCTGCCACCTAGCGAATACGGAGAACACTGTGTAACAAAACAACGAAGTCAGTGTGTACTAATTTACGCTAAAATCCTGCTGTTAATTCCTTTTTACCGAAAACGTTGACTACCACTATGTCAGATATTACCTTATGTATGTAATTTAAGTAAATAAATCACTTTATCTTATATATATATATTAGCTAATGTAAACGATAGCTCGATGCACGGGTTGAATGACCTGTAAACAAACTCCCTTTTATCACTCGTTGAGTTTGAATCCGGGAAAAAAAATACTACCTCTGTTAACAACAACGGTTTCTTAATATATGTCTGCAAGAAGTTGGTGAACAATATATGTATAATGCTAATACTTATTCTAACCAATATTCACTGTTACTGACTATTCACTATGTTATCTAAATTTTCGAATTGTAAACACCCCTATTAACGCTCGCTGAATTCCCTGACAGAATCCGAAACTAACTTACTCTAAAATACTCCCTCTGACTAATAATTAACAAAACCTGTTTCCTAATATATGTCTACAATACGTTTGTGTATAATATATATGCAATAGTAATACTTATTCTATTTGATATTCCACGTATTTCTGTAAATGATCTACACCAAATTCAAGTCGCTGCACCAAGTCCAAGTAGCCGGAAGTCCTGTTGTGACACAATAATAACACTACAATAATAACACTACAATAATAACATTGCAATAATAATACTACAATAATAACACTACAATAATAACACTACAATAATAACATTGCAATAATAACACTACAATAATAACACTACAATAATAACACTACAATAATACAATTATGGTGTATCGTATATGTGCAGATTATTCGACCAAGCAGTTCGTCCTTGGGATCATACAGGGCTGTGTGCGATGTGATATTCGTTTAAGTTCTAAGAAAATTTTGAAAAGTATATTTTGTTCTAAAAATTGCTTTAATTTATTAAGAAAGATATAATGACAAGGACATTCGAAAATCAATATTTGACTGGGATATAATTCGACGTGTGAAAAGACCGAGTCATGGACGTGGCGTGTTCCTCTGCAAACCCATTCTGACTAATGCAGCTTGTTTCAGCGTACGTAAGGGCGACCCAGGCGTTCTGCGTGATGGGTGTCATCACGGCAGTGATCATGTTTATTTCGGCCGTGATCTACAACCTCATCCACGCCGTTCCGAAAGGATTCGCTCTGGGAATGTTCAGTTTCTTCGCAATCGCAACAGGTGAGATTTCGAAAACGTATGTCTTAAGTTCAGTCAGGCTAGAGGAGTTTCCTTTGTGCACGTAAGGCGTGTGGTGTGTTGTGAGGGGGTGAGGCCAGTACTGATGCACCGTCCTAGCTGTTATCCCTTTCCACTCTTCCCTATCGGCAGCCTTCTCCCTCCACCTGTCATCCTCCCCCGCCTTCCTTACATCCTTCATTACACATCCTCCCAACTCAGTTGCGGTCTTTCCTTATCCCATGGCCTGGCTGCACCATCGCATCAGCTCCCTTTGGTAGTCGGTTCGCCTCCATCCGCACCACGTGACCTGCCCACATCATCCGGCTTCTTTCTATTCTTCCCGTTAAGCTGTATCGAACGCCAATCTCTTCCCAGAGGTCGTTTATCCTCCTTCTTTCTGTGCTCTCCGGACCAAGTTGTTCTGGTAAACTTGACACGTTGCTATGATTGCATTGATGTACGCATGTATGTGTGCATGTATGTGCGAACGCACAGGGACATCAATATCAGAAACATAGTTTTGACTGACACATATCAAAATACTATTTTCACGCTGACGTAGAACCTGATCTTGGAGAAAGAGTTGTGTAAATATTTTACAATGTGCAAAATGCTTGTCTATTCATGTGGAAAAGATAAAGGTACGTGCATGCGTCCCAGTGTGTTCGTGCGTGTGCGCGTGCGCGCCTGTTTGTGTGTACAATTACGACTGGTCGCAGGTAATCCAAACTGTAGTCATTACATCGTATGTTGACATTATATTCACCAACGTAAAACACTATCACAATTCAAATGTTCTTTCAGGGGTGTTTTTGTTCATTGGCATCTCCTGTTTCGTGGGTGGACCCGCGATCAAGAAATACAAAATACTGAGTCCGTCGTACGCGTACGGCTGCATTGTTGCCGCTATGGCTGTCGCCGGCGCCTGTGAAGGCGTAGCCTTCAAGCAACAGAAGCGAGCGAAAGAAGCAGGAATGGCCGCGCCAATAGCAGAACCAGTGGAAATGGCGGCATACCCACAAATGGGGGGAAACCAGCCGATGGCGGGAAACCAACAAATGGCCGGATACCCACAAATGGTGGGAAACCCACCGATGGCGGGAAATCAACAGATGGCGGGAAACCAAAACATGGCGGAATACTCACAAATCGGGGGAAACCCACAAATGACGGGAAACCAGCAAATGATGGGATACCCTCAAATGGCGGCAAACCCACAGATTGCGGGAAATCAACAGATGGCGGGAAACCAACACATGGCGGGATACTAAAAAATCTGGGGAAACGCACAAATGACGGGATACCCTCAAATGGCGGGAAACCCACACATGTCGGGATACCAACAAATGGCGGGATACCCACAAATGGCGGGAAACCCACACATCGGGATACCAATAAATGGCGGGAGCCAACAAAGGCCAGGGCGTCGCTACTAGCTAGACGACACAACCGCAGATGGATCTGGATTAACTGTGCTGCACTATTCGAACATGTCCGAAAGAAAAACGATGCACCTTCGCACGTTGCACTGACGCTAAATGAAACTAATCGCAATTGCTTTGTTGTGTTGCTTTGTCTTGACAATCCAGACATATTTAGAAGTAGAATTGACAGCTGTCGCACAAGGGCGTGTCACTCTCACATGAATAGTTGTTGGACTTTCGATAACTTCGACGACTTTCTTGTTTATTGCCATATGGAGTTGTTGGAGTTATTCTATGTGGCAATCATATCATATCTTACACATTTTGTTTTCTTCTCTGATACACGTGTTCAATTAAATTGCATTATCGTATTATTATGACTGTATATTTGAAGTTACTTAACCAATGATGCCTACTTGTAAATTCAAGATCTCTGTTTTCTGTACTGCAGTGATGTCGATATTGTTAATACATCAGTGCGCGTCAGTTTTGTATGTTGTTTGTTTGTAAGCTAATTAGATTAACCGCTAAGTGACCACACGCGAACATGTATAGAACATGTATAAAACATGTATAAAACGTGTATAAAACATTTTTAAAACATGCACGAAGTTAGCAGAACTTGTTAAAGCGTGTTTATCTTGTTGGAACTTATAATAAGAATAACATTATTATTCTTGTTTCCCGAGAGCTTATGATTCAGATATAATCGCACAATTTAGACATGTCGCCCTGTCCGATAAACACACCAGTGACCATTATCGGTAAACACACCAGTTTTTTTAGATTTTTTATTTTACCTTTTTGAGAACACATTTATACGAATGATGCCGTTATATTGATTCAGCTTAATTTAGGGCGATATATTCTAAAATTAATACTATCCACAATTCACTCACCCCGTGATCGACGTGACTGCTCCAAGCCTTACAGAGCCGTCGACGCGTGCAACGCGTGTCGCTGTGCCGCTCTGATTATTATCTCGCCGATAATTGGCATATCGCATATCGCACTGTCACTGGGGGAAATTAAGTGATTTGTGGGGTCGTTCAAGAGAGTCAACATTATCATGCTATAGGGGGATGGGTCGGATGCCTCCGTATGTGTTTTGTTTCTGACTATTTTACGATAACATTTCATCGGCGGCCCCTCGGAACGAGGAGACGTCGGTCATGGGTCATGGGTCATGGGTCATGGGTTATGGGTCTTAAGACGGTCGTATGTTCTGTGGTGACTCATGAGCCGGACTCGAGCTTTGCAAATCTTGGTGCAGTGGGGGGGGGGGGGCAGGAAACTCCGCTCATTCTGTAAAGGTCTGACTCGGGGTAGGCCGTTGCCTGGTCGATTGTGCTGCGCCAGTGGATAATCGGAGACATATCCTCCCAGTTACTGATGTTGATGTGGTGTTATTCAGGTGGTTCTTCAGTGTGTCATCTCTCTCAGATTGTGTGTGTGTGTGTGTGTGTGTGTGTGTGTGTGTGTGTGTGTGTGTGTGTGTGTGTGTGTGTGTGTGTGTGTGTGTGTGTGTGTGTGTGTGTGTGTGTGTCTGCGTGTGTCGAGAAACACAATGCAACGATCATGACGTCAACAAATTATAGAGCGCGCCTTCGCCACAACAGTGGCGCCACACTGTGGGATTTAAACGTGCTACCAGTGACCCTCTCAGTGGCAACGAAAAGCAATATTTAACAATGTTCAACAATGTGGGAAAATATTTAGCAAGATCTGTCAATATGTGTGTGTGTGTGTGCGAGCGTGCGTGCGTGCGTGTGAATTAATAATCACGTTGTAGCCGTGGTGATATGCTGGGTGGCGCCACTGTGGGGAGTTTGGACAGTCTCATGACGTCAGCCGAGGCCAGATGGCAGCACTGGTTATCTTTATACACAGTGTAATGTTATATTCTAGATTTAAATTTTCATTTGAAAACGACATTTTTCAAGATTAATTTTCCCTACTAACACATTCACTCTATTGAACAGGTGATTTAGCTAATTTGTGGATATCATTCCTTCGTTCCGTGGGATTAGTCGAAAGTAGTCTTAATCCAGCATTGTTCACAATTCTTCTTAAGGGCAGTAAAAATTGTGATATTTTGTTTTTACCTAATATGTATGGACCGTGTTTCTCTGGCCAGTTCACTGATAATGTTGACATAATTACTTTAGCATATCCAACACTTGTTTTTACCTTAGTATACATTTTCATCGTCTTATCAAGGCGACTTCATCATACTTGCCACAGCCGTGAGTTCCCTCACAATACTAAGACGTCCTTTGGCACACCCAAAGGACATAGTAGAACCAGAAGAACATGGTGAACTAGTCTACAAATGCCGTGTAAGAGTTATGGCGAAGCCTACATAGGAGAAACAGGGACAGACATATGCAACATTGAATCAAACAAGCCCAAAACACCGATTGTTTAATCTAGACTATTTTAACGTTGAAACACTTGCCAATTGGTTAGTGTGTGTGTGTGTGTGTGTGTGTGTGTGTGTGTGTGTGTGTGTGTGTGTGTGTGTGTGTGTGTGTGTGTGTGTGTGTGTGTGTGTGTGTGTGTGTGTGTGTGTGTGTGTGTGTGTGTGTGTGTGTGTGTGTGTGTGTGTGTGTGTGTGTGTGTGTGTGTGTGTGTGTGTGTGTGTGTGTGTGTGTGTGTGTGTGTGTGTGTGTGTGTGTGTGTGTGTGTGAGTGTGTGTGGTGTGTGTGTGTGTGTGTGTGTGTGTGTGTGTGTGTGTGTGTGTGTGTGTGTGTGTGTGTGCTTGTGTGTGTGTGTGTGTGTGTGTGTGTGTGTGTGTGTGTGTGTGTGTGTGTGTGTGTGTGTGTGTGTGTGTGTGTGTGTGTGTGTGTGTGTGTGTGTGTGTGTGTGTGTGTGTGTGTGTGTGTGTGTGTGAATACGAACTGATACGAATGGTGAAGTGAATCTGATTTGTTATAGCGATTCATGTATTATTTAGCACCCAGGTATATGGGAAAAGTAGCCTATAATTGCACCATCTAAATACGGTATTGAAATAAACTGACCAGCTAGCCAGGCTGGTCTCATATCTAGTGGTTGTGAGTCAACAGATAATATCAAATGCTCGACCAGGTTTATCTCGACATTTGTCTACTAATCTATTTGATGGACTGCTATATTTCCAAAGTCCACTGATAACTTGGTGACGGTCAATCGACAGCCGGGATCATTGTCATTGTGAATTCTGAGGTTGACAGCCGGTGGATTTCTCATCAGGTAAGCATCCACCTACATACAAGAAAAATAAATTAATTTGAGCAAATATTGAATGTTTGAATTGTCACTGTAATTTTCGAAACTTACTGTATACGTTATGACGAATTCTTTATAGAAACATTGCGTGTGCACATTCCGACTAGGTATTGACAGTTTGGAACTATGCCCCTTTTCAAGTGCTTGTGACCGATCACTCGAACACTGGGGTGTAAATTATATGATATGCAGTTTTAGGTGTTTATTAAATAAGAGAAAGAAAGAGCCCGACAAACTGTAGTATGTTTCATCCCGACTAAACGACAAACTGTACCTTACACTTATTATAGGGACATTTGCAGGTTTGGGTGAGACTATTTGCGGGAGTGAAAAGAATAGACAAGCGAAGAATGGAGGAGCTGAGGAAGGAGGGTGGTGTGAAAGAGAGTCTCACGAGGAAGCTGGCGAGGAGCCAGTTAAAGTTGGCTGGACATGTGGAAAGAATGGAAGGGGAACGGCTGACGAAGAGAGCGGATGTGTTTAGCGTGGAGGGTAGAAGGGGAAGAGGAAGACCGAGACACAGATGGGACTGCGTGAAGAGAGATTTGGCGGTAATGGGAGGGGGTGGATAATGAGAGCGAGGGATAGGGGGAGTGGAAACGTTTGGTGGAGACAGCAGTGAAACGGGATCAGTGATGAAGAAGAAGGAAACACAAAAAATCGACGACCGGTATCGGTGCAAGCCTCGCCCTCCAGGGAGAAAGATGAGAGCAACAGCAGCACAGTATGATTGGTTAGAACGAACTGGACTACAGGGCGCGCGGTCTGGAAGTGAGTTCTGGACATTTTGAAAGAGGGTGCGAAACTTATACACGCATTCGAGGCGTGGGTGTGGCGCAGTATGCTCAGGATGAGCTGGACACAGAGAAACATTTACATCTGAGTCAGCGATAAAGTATAGGTTAATGAAGGTATGTTATGTTTCATTAATCTGGTTGGTTGGCTAAGTGCGGCCATTGAAAAAGAAGACCAGACATGCTGGTACTTAACAGCGTAGAATGAGAACAACCAGACAACATGGATGGATTGACAACACTAAGCATTGGACAGATGGTGGACTCGAAGTGGCTAGATATATTGCAAGGAGACGCCAACTAACTAAGGTTATGGTTATACAAAAAGAAGAATTGTTTAAACAATATACTCAGTCAGTTTAATTAAATGCATGTTTTTTAAATCGTCGAATGAACTGAATTTGATAGTTAGATCGGGTAACTTTGGAAAGTGTAAGTAGCCTTATGTCATAGTGTAAAGAGCCGGACCAGCTTTACCCTTTTCTCGCCGAAATTTGATCGGATCCGGTCAAAATTAGTGCAGCAGTTCGTCTGATGCTTTCATCGGAATTAAATAACGTATTTGCACAAAAGAGTGAGCATGTCGCAGTGGATGCTAGAGCTAGCATCTCGAAGTGGGTACTAGAACGAACGTGTCATAGTGGATACTAGAGCTAGCATGTCGCAGTGGATGCTAGAGCTAGCATGCCGTAGTGGATACTAGAGCTGGCATCTCGTAGTGGGTACAAGAACGAACGTGTCGTAGTTGATACTAGAGCTAGCATGTCGCAGTGGATGCTAGAGCTAGCATGCCGTAGTGGATACTAGACCTGGCATCTCGTAGTGGGTACAAGAACGAACGTATCTTAGTAGATACTAGAGCTAGCATGTCGTAGTGGGTACTAGAGCTAGCATGTCGTAGTTGGTACTAGGGTTAGCATGTCGTTGAGGGTACTAGGGTTAGCATGTCCTCAATTCAAGCATAGAATTGTGGAAGAACCTTTAATTACATTAGTTATTTTACCTTAAATAGCTGATGGATGCTCGTAGTGTGTGTGTGTCTGCGTGCGTGCGTGTGTGCGCGTGCGTGCGTGCGTGCGTGCGTGAGTGTGTGTGTGTGGATGTGTTTTTATGAACAAACGTATTTTACCGAACGTTATATGCGTTTGGCAAACAAGTTAGAGTACACAACAACAGCAACAACACTAATGCTGCCAAAATTATATTAATATCTTTACTTTAAGATATGAAGTGCACAGTGTTTGTAAATCGTTACAGCGTCACGACCCATGCAGCTTGAGAAATGTCGACTCAGGAGATCACGGAGATACGTAACGGCCGCGTAAGCGTGCACCGCGTTGGGCCGTGTGTAGGTTTGTCCGCCGTTATGTTGTGGAGTGCTGGAGTCGCCTTAGTCGTCACGATGGTTGCCGTGGCGTCTCCCAATTGGCAAGGTTTTGGAATCTATCATGTGGGATTGTGGAAGTCGTGCCGGAATCACGTTTGCGTGAACATAAGTTTACTCTCCGGGCCAGGTAAATACCATTAACCATAACGAATGAATCACCTAGTTAGGCGTCGGTGCTAACAACGTTTTATTAGTAAAAACGATTTAATGATAACTATAAATATATCAATATAAGCAAGTATATTCGTTTTGGTGGTGCACTAACATAATTTTATTATTACTCAGAACTGTCGACGATGCCTAACGATTTGAAACAATACTAAACGGCAATTATTATAGTATTGTGTCTTTATCATATTATGGATACAACGATGCATCATCATTAACTGGGGGATCTTTACATTGCTTTCTTGACCTTCTTTGCAAAATGCTGGCATGAACATGCCGACAACTCATTTGATAATAAATTTTGTTTTTGTCACCGTTTTGGCAAATATGCGACGATAGCATTTGATATAAAATCATAACTAACTTACATATGGAATACACATTTGAAACAAAAACTCTTACTTCACAAATTTAGGCGATTGGCAAGGTTTTGGCGATTGGACCCGGACGATGATTTCAATTATCTGAAAATTTTTATTTTCAAATGGGAGTGTGTTGACAATCAAAAGACATTAGTGTTTGCGTGAATATGGGGTCGGACAGTAAAGACAGTCGTGTTGTGAAGGTTGCAGACTAACAAGTCCAAACGTTATAGTCCGCTACCTTTCATGTTTGAAGAAAGACATATGCTTACTCTACCACTTTCATGTCGCTTCTTTCAGGTTGGTTTCAAGGGGTTCGGGCGTTGGTGTTACTGTCCGCCGTATCATCAGTTGGGACACATCTGCTGGTGGTTGTCTATACGTTCATTCACTCAGTCAGCAAAGTTGTCATTCTACATCTGTGCATCGCGACAGCGACGTTATCAGGTGACACACTTCAGTAATATACAGATGACTGTGTCGTATGTGTACTTGTGTTTATATGTGTGTGTGTGTGTGTGTGTGTGTGTGTGTGTATGTGTGTGTGTGTGTGTGTGTGTGTGTGTGTGTGTGTGTGTGTGTGTGTGTGTGTGTGTGTGTGTGGTGTGTGGTGTGTGTGTGTGTGTGTGTGTGTGTGTGTGTGTGTGTGTGTGTGTGTGTGTGTGTGTGTGTGTGTGTGTGTGTGTGTGTGTGTGTGTGTGTGTGTGTGTGTGTGTGTGTGTGTGTGTGTGTGTGTGTGTGTGTGTGTGTGTGTGTGTGTGTGTGTGTGTGTGTGTGTGTGTGTGTGTGTGTGTGTGTGTGTGTGTGTGTGTGTGTGTGTGTGTGTGTGTGTGTGTGTGTGTGCACGCACAACACACACACACACCAATGTTTACGCGAGGTGCATGTGCTCGTCTGTATTTTGTGGGTGGTGTACCTATTTATTGTTGCGTGATTCTTGCATAATTGTTTGCTTCCATGATCGGCAACTTACGTATGATACATTTGAATTTGATTTATGTAACATGAGGCATGTGTGTAATATCGCATACATTACCGTCAGTGTCAATGATAAATACTATTTGTGTTCGTTGTTCGTTCAGCACTATTACATCAACCTTTCGCTGACGTTGTACAACGTGCAGAACAAGCTAAGAACAATAATTTAATCACCATTTGTGTTATTTCAGCACTGTTCATGTTGGGTGGTTTTGCTGTGTTCGCCGTGGCAGTGAAATCCCATTTCGGCTACTCGTTCTACCTCGCCGTGGTTGCCTTCGTCCTCCATGTTGTCGTCGCCATCGCAAGCAGCTTACAGAAGAACACTCTGTATAGAATGACAAAATGAATTAGATGTCTGACGCTCAGTAAGAACACAATCAATGTATATGTGTAATTTTACTATCGAAAGACAAAGTCGAATACGGTTACTCGCAAACAAGTCGATTGTGTACATTCTGAAGAGTTTACCTATTTAGTATAACACTTTCTTACAGTATATAACACCGGTATGGATCTGTTTAAGGATCTTAATCACTGGATCATGGAAACTTTAGAATAGCAACTTCACTTGATTGGGGAGTGTGATGACAAGCGAGGTTTTCCTTAAGATGGAGAAGGGAATCAGAAAAGCCAAAGCGGCAGCTTCCTTCAACAAACTGAGCGCCATGTGGATATTAGAAAACGAAAATCTTTATATCAAATGTGCTGGTATGTGGATCGAAAAGCTGGAGGTGCTCACAAACAATCGATAATAAACTAACCATCTTTGAGAACAAATGATCCCGAAAATCAGAAGAAACCATCGGCGAGAACACAAAAACCAACAAACAACAAGAGAAGAATGCAAACAGGAGTATGCCTCAATAACTTTTAGATAAAAGAGATGGTAATACATGGCGCATGCGCATGCTAAGAATGCCACCGGAAATATTGTCAAAGGCAGTACTTAGGTCAATCTGGAAAAAGTGAGGAAGACCGAGATAAACGCTGAAAAGAACCGTTATAAGACAGCGAAATGTAGTAAACCTTTAAACAACATACAATATGGTCGCTGCAGCGAAGAACAGAAGAAGGTGGGACGAAGAAAAAGACGAAGTCACTCGCATGTCATGAATGATGACGTTGGGAGATTGAGATTTCTAGTATGCGCGTATTCACCTTATACTATACCAGATATAATATTTTGCAGCGCATTTTTCTTGCATATGACTGCGATTAATAAAGCATCAAATTAATAAGAAGTTCGACAGATTAATAAGAAACCCACGCAACGCGCATCTAGCTTTTCAACCGATCGTAGTCGTATTCGTCGTCGATATTGATTATTGCATTATTGTAAAACGGTTGAATCAATATTGTTTATGCGAATGTTGCAATGCAGTTTTATGTTTAAAACTCCTTCGTCAACTGATTTAGCGTATCGAAAATCCGGTTCGTTGAGGTCCAAATATGTAATGTGAATAGTCTAAGTAAAATCCGCAGTTGGTTTAATACAAACATACGTATTTTTGCTCAATCAAGGTAAGAATTTACTGCAGTCGTTAGATCTGGTTGGGCTCAAAATAGTGGATATCCAAAATGGTAAACACTGCGGGACAATGCCGATCAGGGGCGTGACCTCCATCCCGTGGCCTATCATGGGCGTGACTTCCGTCCCGTGGCCGATCACATGATACAATTACGAAATTTCACCTACGGTGAAATTCGTGATTCTTCAGCGTTTTTGTTTTTACTTCAGTGCAAGTCTGACCAAATATTAAGTAATTTAATAGTTTGTCTAATGGTTTCACCAACAAACTACCTGCACAAGTTGCACAAACGAGCCAGCGTGTTGCAGTGGATACTAAGCAGGTTTGGCTTTTCGCAAAATTAGTTTGAAATGAAAAGGAACTTTAACTTATTGTTGAATATGTCATAATTTGAAATTTAATATATTCATGGATATAATAAATTATGGTTATCAGAATTAACCGCATGTGTTGTTGTTGTTGTTGTTGTTGTTGGTGATGTTGTTGTTGTTGTGAGGCACAGTAACTCTGGGCTACAACTAATAAGTGACTACAGATTTGACAAAGGAAATGTTATTTCATGCTCCATCCAATTACATGTGATCATGATTATAATAATGTTCCGTTATAAACATGTGTCGGTTATAAACATGTTTCCGTTATAAACAGGTGTCCTTTATGTCAACACGTCTAAAAGCAGAACTGACATATATTTGGCAAGGGTAGGTCACACAGAAATTATTAAAATATCGATAACTACGACTGCTTCCTTGTCCACTTGCCGTCTGGTGTGTGTTGTTTTATGGCAGCGTTCCGCAAACTTTTTTTTTTTAGCCAAGGGCCATTTATTCCCCAGTACGGTCTGTGCGGGCCAACGTTTTTAAGTAAGGAACAAATATAACGTAAATCTACTCATATAAAACGTTTTATGTTTGTCTGAAATACACCCGGACAATGTGTTAAAGCTCATGATGAGTGTAACACAATGGATGTATTGAACGTGTTTTAATACATACAGACGTGAGAACATACAAGAGTGCGCGTCACAGAGTCGCAGTAAGCCGATAATGGCTTCGCCGTGTCGACTGACAAGTCACTGCCGGGAGGTCTCGTTACTTAATGGAGACTACACCAATTCCCTCCTCTTTTTTAGTCTGAAAAACATTGGAGGACTTAGAGGCGAAGTTTGCTAGGAGGTACTCGTTGACGCTTACTACGTCGCGCTTCGTTGCGACACGACGATGGGATGTCGTCTCTTTCAGCGTGACCTGTGTCGCTACCTTCAGGTTCAACATTGTATGTTCACATTTCAAAAAGTCTGGTCATGTGACAATGTCCGAAAGAAAACATTTTCTTACGTTGCACTGGCAATCATGTTATATCTTGCAAATCCTGCCTTCTTCCCTGAATCAAGTGTTTAATTAAGTTGCATTAACCTTTTATCATGACTGCATGTTTGAAGTTAATTCCCAAATTATACCTACTTGTAAATTCATTGCCTTTGTTGTCTGTTTCGTAGTAGATGTCATATTTATGTCGATATTGTTAATACATAAATGCGCGTCAGTTTTATGTGTCATTTGTTGGCAAGTTATTTAGATTAGTTGATAATTGGCCACACGCGAGAATGTATACACACATGCACGAAGTTGGCAAAACTTGCTATACGTATATGCGTGTTTATCTTGTTGGCACTTATAATCAGAATACCATTATTATTCTTGTTTCCCGAGAGCCTACGAGTCAGATATGATCGCACAATTTAGACATGTATAACAAAGAGCAATTCATTTTTATCGGTAAACACATCAGTTGTTTTAGATATTTTATTTCACCTTTTCTCAGAACATACGTATTAGATACTTTTGAATTGGGTGACCGTAGTTTCGTGCTATATGTTCTGAATTTAATGCTGTTCAACGTGACTGCTCCAAGCCTTTCAAGTGGACGACGCGTGCAACCCGTTTCTCTGTGTTGCTGTGAGTATCATCTCGCCGATAAAAGGCATATCGCATATCGCACTTTAACAGGAAGAATTTTAGTGATTTAGGGGTCGTTCAAAAGTGTCAACATTATCGTACTCTAGAAGGATCGGTCGGATGCCACCAAATGTGTTTTGTTTATGCCTGCATGACAGGAAAAACTTCATCGGCGGCCCCTCGGAACGAGGATGACGTCGATGATGGGTCATGGGTCATAGGTCAGTCGTATTTCCTGAGGTAACTGAAGAGACGGATTCGAGAACAGTAGATTTTGGTGCAGTGGGGGGCAGGAGGTTCCGTGTGGAAGTGGTGCTTGTTGTTCTTGGTTCCTCTCCTCATTTCTTCTCTGCCGTTTCATTACATCATTCTGTGGACGGTTTGACTCCGAGTAGGCCGTTGCATGTTGGATTGTACGGCGCTAAAGTAATCGAGGTTCACCCCTGCGGAAATGATCGTTGTCGTTGTTAATAATTGCAATGGCACAAAGACGTCCCGACGCAGTCTGCCAAAGAGGTCAAGGTAATACTGGTATAAGCATTGTTGCTGCAATGCTGCATATAAAGACGTGCATGGAAAATCACCGGGCGAACGAATTATGTGAAAACTACTTTACTTGCCAAGGTCCAGTGAATTCCGTCGAGTGACACCGTCAGATGCTGTCTCGTCGAATGTAACAGTTGAATTTAACGTGTTTGATTCCTTCAAGTGGTTACATGAACCAGAACCTTGTTGTTACGTGGGGCGCTGCACTGCCTTGTCTCGGTGTCTATTAGTATATTTCAATTTTCAAGTCCAACGTCTTGCTTACCCAAGACATTTGTTCAAAGCTGCCAACCCTGGCATTGATGCTTCCAGGTAACAGGAGATTATCCTGTGAGGAGGTATTCTTTGGGATGTTCCATCACTGTATAACTTCTCTTTGGAGACATATGTCATAGTGGATACATATGCAACTATTTTAAGGCCAAACACTGCTCCGAGACCCCATCACACTAGCCTTACGATGTCCAGTAACCAATGACCTCTACCAGGCGGTTGTCGTCGGAGTCTTGAAAAACAAAACAACAACAACAACATCAACAATAACAGCAACAACAACAACAGCAAAAACGCAAAACAGCCACAACCACAAAGCTAATGATGAAGACAACGAAGAAAACAATTTATGTTTTAACTGTAATGGTAAAATGGCTAAATATGTACTAGTGTATAAGCCATAGGCGTGGGAACATATTGTTGGGTATATGTTAAGTATACACTGCTCGCAGACATGAACTCTCCCTTTCCATATCCACCAGCTTTCGATGCCCGCGTAAGTCTTAAAATGTAAATATTTTGTTAGTTGTTAAGTAAATAATTGTCTTGTTTGCAATCCAGTGTTTTTTTTAAACTTAGTTAAAATTTAGTTCACTCTGCCTATTGTATAGTTTTATAGATTTGTCTTGTGTTTGTGAAGTCGTGTACTTCGTTGACTCGACACAAGGCATTATTGACTGGTTTCATGCCACCGTGTGGCGCCACTGTTGCCCGAACGTAATGACCACTGATCTGCAGGCGGCCGGTATACAGATGTACTATATTCACCGGGTCAGTCAAGGAGGCTCAAATTTTGTTCGAAAACATGTCGAAGATAGCGGACACAACCTACTAATTATGACATTGTGAGTTAGTCATGTCGTGTCGTTTGGCAGACGTCGCAGTGACCGACGTCCTATAAATGGGTCGCCCGTTTCCACGTTGTTACCAGCAATGTAATATTATACACTTGTTGAACGGTACTGGGTTGCACGAGTTGGTTCAGAATGTTGAGTGCATATAACGAGTGCATAGAACTCAATATCGTTCGATAAGGTTATAATAATCGTTCGATAAGGTATTTATTATACGGGTAGCTAACATTTGAACATATTCTATGTAATTCACTAATGATTCTGGTCCACTCTTCGTCGATATATGAACATCTGATTTCGCGAAGTGTTCGTGTGAGCTAGACGTTTTAGAACACACTTAATATAAGGTGTTCCACACAACCAGTAATTTGCGCATGAATGGATATGCATCCAGCTGACAGGATCAAACTTTAGTAAAGTTGTCTGAGAGACGATGTCTTTTACCAACAAATGACGCCTTTCTGCTTTAACCCAATTCGTGTCGCTCGGAGAAAGCGCTGCATTCATACACAAACAAGAAGAATGTACGACAGTCAATGTAACAACATCATATAACTGAATCATGGGCCAACATAGATATAACAGATGCTGAATTAGGACTGACAGGATACGTAATGTTTAGGAAAGATCGAATAGGAAGAAGGGGCGGGGGAGTTATTTTATACGTTAAAGAATCTATTCAGGCTTATGAAATAAAACTAGAAAGGGAAGCAGATTGCGATGAAGCTGTTTGGTGCAAAATTGTTTCAGGAAATTCAAAATTAACTGTTGGATTAGTTTACCGAAGTCCAAACATAAACGAAGAGGACAACACAAAAATAAAAAACGCTATAAAGGAAGTTAGTAAAGGGGAATGTATCATAATGGGAGATTTTAACCATGGACACATACAATGGAATTCTCTAGAGAGCACAGGGATTGAGGATCAACAATTTCTATGTTTAATCCAGGATAGCTTTCTTACTCAGAACGTACTAGAACCAACCAGGGGAGAAAATGTATTAGATATAGTTTTGTCATCACAAAAAGAATTAGTGGACAATGTAAAAATATTTGAACCATTGGGTAATAGTGACCATAATCAAATACATTTTGACATCAATGTAAAATCAGAAAGTAAAAATAAGAAAACGTACAAGAGAAACTTCCACAAAGCTAACTACAAAGATATGAGAAAATACTTAGCACAGCTAGATTGGAATAACATGCTGATGAATAAGACTGCAATTGAATGTTGGAATATTCTAAAATATGAAATTGAGAGTATCATTGATAAATTTGTTCCCTTCCGAAAACAAGGAAAACGGTGTAGAAAGAAACACGTGTCAAAAGAGGCAATTAGAAAAATAATGCTAAAACAAACTATGTGGAGGGTTTATAGGCGTACCAGAAAGGAAGAAGACTATGCAAAATACAAAGAGGCACTTAATGCAGCTACAACTGAAATCAGACAATCTAAAAGAAGCTATGAGCAAAAACTGGCATGTAACATAAAAACTGATAGCAAGAGTTTTTATGCATATGTCAGGAGTAAACAAAACGTACAAGACAAGGTTGGACCTCTAGAAGACAGTGCTGGAAATATAATATCACAGGGGTTTTTAATGGCGGAAGACCTAAATGGTTACTTCAGTTCAGTGTTTACAAAAGAAGATATTAGTTCATTACCAGTTGCTGATGCTAAATTTCAGGGGACTAAATCTGACTATTTAGGACCGTTAGTTGTAACTCCAGAATTGGTAGCTAGGAAAATAAAGGCAATGAAGGATAACAAATCACCGGGAGTGGATGGGATTCCTCCAAAATTACTAATGGAAACAGTAGATCAAATCAGTATACCACTTGCAAGAGTATTCAACTTGTCATTAAAAGAGGGAGTTGTTCCGTTTGAATGGAAAGAAGCAAACATCATACCATTATTTAAAAAGGGTTCGAGAAATAAGTCAGAGAATTACAGACCAGTGAGTTTAACGTCAGTGATTTGTAAATTATTAGAAAGGTTAATTAAAGACCATATGGTGGACTTCCTCGTTAAGCATAAATTATTAAATTCATCTCAACATGGATTCCTTAAAGCGAGGTCATGCTTAACAAATGTGTTATGTTTTTGGAAGAAATCACTAAGTGGATAGACGAGGGATCGCCAGTAGATATTATCTACTTAGATTTTCAGAAAGCTTTTGACAAAGTGCCACATCAAAGATTGCTACTTAAATTAAAAGCCCATGGTATCGGGGATAGCATAACTGACTGGATAGAACAATGGCTGACTGACAGAAGACAACGAGTTGTAGTAGATGGCGAAGTTTCAAATTGGAAATCGGTTTTGAGTGGGGTACCTCAAGGATCAGTATTAGGACCTATATTATTCTTAATTTATATCAATGACTTGGACGACAGTATAACAAGTAACGTACTGAAATTTGCGGACGACACAAAACTGTTTAGAAAGGTTAATACTGATGGTGATAAACAACATTTACAAAACGATCTAGACAGATTAGTGAAATGGTCTGAGAAATGGCAGATGCTGTTCAATTTTGGGAAATGTAAATGCCTACATACAGGACATGGGAACTTGAATGTAAACTATAAAATGGGAGCTACTGTTCTTGGTACTACTGTAAAAGAAAAGGACTTAGGAGTTACAATAAGCGCTGATATGAAAGTTTCAGAGCAGTGTGGTATTGCAGCTTCAAAGGGTAATCAAATTCTTGGATTGATTAGAAGAAACATAACATACAAGGGAAAAAAGTTAATTATACCTCTTTATAAAGCAATAGTTAGACCTCATTTAGAATACTGTATACAAGCATGGAGACCATATCGTAAGAAGGATATAGATACGCTTGAACGCATACAAAGGAGAGCAACTAAAATGATTCCAGAACTTAGAGACCTTAGTTATGAAGAACGCCTGAAAGAATGTGGTTTAACAACTCTAGAGACAAGGAGGTTAAGAGGAGATCAGATTGAAGTTTTTAAGATATTGAATGGGTATGAAAATATTGATAGAAATATGTTTTTCTCACTCAAGAAGGATAGCAGAACTAGAGGACATGAGGTAAAATTAGTAAAGGATCAATGTAGATTGGACATCAGGAAGCACTCGTTCTCACAGAGGACAGTAAATGAATGGAACAAACTGTCTACAGATTGTGTAACTGCGTGAATATGTTTAAAAACAAGGTTGACACATATATCAGGAGGGCGGGTTATAAGTAGGTGAACATTGTTGGACTCTCGATAAGCCAATGGCTTCCTTGTCCACTTGCCATCTGGGCCTTTGGCTTGGATGGCAAATCTTGTTAAATCTTGTTAAATAGGAAAACAGTACAATTGACATAGAAATTGACATTTGATCAGGTAATGTTTTGTTCTATGTATTATTAAACATCGATGTTTAGATGATTCCAAAAGACCTTTTTACACTAGTTTGAAGTCAACGTTGAATTCAACGTGGTTGATAACAATCTGCTGTTGTGGTAACTGTCATTAAAATAGCAAAGCATCAACAGCAGAGGCTGCTAGTTTGTAAGAACAATTGTGTCCAGAGAATTACAGGGACAAAATGTAGATAAAAGGGTGAACGGTGACCTGAAAAAGAGACTGGGACGCAGGTGAGCTTAAAGAGAAGAGTAAGACTCGGATGGCGATGGGGGTGTTCTGTCTGACGGAGGAAGGTCGACTCTCACAGACAGCGGAGACGGCGACGCAACAAGGCCGCAGAGAAGGGACAGACTGCGAAAGAAAGCTATTCCTTGACACAACGTCACCCCATTCTATAATCATGCACTCATTTATACCGCAGAGGGAACGGAATTGTCTACGCGGCAGCAAGAAGATTCAAACCCCGCATGATGGATAGTTCAATGGTCTCAGCACTGCGCTATCCCATCCCACGTTAGAGAGCAATATTAACTGTTAAACACATTCGCAAAACCGTCAAACAACAACAACAACAACGACAACAACGACGACGACAACAACAACAAAGACAACAATACAATGTTCAAGTTATTTCAAGATGTTTTTCTGGTTGTTTTACTAAATAATGTATGTAATCACGCCTTTGTAGTGTTTGCATTCTAATAACCGCCATTTAATCCACTCTACTAATAATGTAGTGGGGTTCTCAACCTGAGGTACGCGTAATATCACTTCTGCAAATGCAACCGACCAAGCAGGGCAGACTCGCAACTTACTCAGCACTTGCTTGAAGACGTCGCCACTTAGATCCTTTCGGGATCGCAACAAACACGATTCACGGTGTAATTATTGTAATTAATACAACAGTATAGTCAACGTTGATGTTACAAGGGCTAGAACGGTTGAAACAGCTACGCCGCTATAGTCTTCGGAATCGAAACGCGTACAGTAGTGACATTTTTAATTTAACAGAAATGTTGGGCGCATTTTATTGATCTGCACAATCGACTGGTGGCACTCTGCAATTAAATGATTATTATTAATGTCATTGCTGGTATCACTATTTGACAAGCAAAGTTATTCTAACAAACTAATGATTAGAGAATCCATGCATCATCCTGTAAGAAACGTTGGGTAATATCCTGATGCCATCGGCAAATTATAAATCGAATAATGCATGCCTTGAGATGCAATATATAAACCAAGGCTAACAAATATAAAAATGCATAACGACCGACTATCTACCCAGCGTAATCGGCGGACAATTGCGCAGAATTAATGAAACGCGCACAACATAACTATCAGTACGCGTTTCCTTTGTCTAGACTCTAGATTCTACAGTCGACATAAAATCAACAAATCAAAATGTATTTTCCCAATTTGTGTTTTCGATATTTCCTACTTTTGGAGAGGGTCTCGTCCGTGGGCCAAATGTGGTCCGCGCGCCAGGGTTTGCGGAACGGTTTTACTAAGGATTATGTCTGTTATGGTTAGATTCTAATGTTAATATTAGTGGACTTAGGGTTCATAGTTTATACTATTAATGTGTTTCAGGTTGTAGGAATAACTTTACCTTTAGTTGATATAGGATTTGTTTTAGGGGTTAGTCATTTATTATTAGTGCTTAGATGGTGAGCCAGGGGTAGGGTTTCTTCTGGTAAGGTTTCTTCTGGTAGGGTATTTCGGTTTTAGTTATAAACGCACACGCTATTTTAGTATGTGTGTCAAAGTTCATTTATGGCATCTACATGGCAGGAATACTGTCAGGAGGATAAGTTACGTATTACTCCATAGGATGTTACTCCATGGGGGATATTGTCCTATGGGTAGTGTAATATGAATGTAATATCCAAGGGGCAATGTCCGGGGGAGTAATGTCCTAGAACCGTTTCGCAGTGATGTCAACGGTGTATATACATAAAGGCGCGTTAGTTTTTTCTTGTAATTGTTGACAAGTTGTTTGAATTATCCCCTCCGTTGCTACACGCGAAAATGCAAGAAAAACGCCTGATGTTAGCAGAACTTATAAAACATACCTGGAAGCTGCTGGTGCTTAGAATCAGAACATCAACATTATCTTGCTGGCGCTTTCAGTTAGAACAATAATATTATTTATACTGTTTTCTGCGAGGCTACTAGCCTATCTCACTAATTATGTATGACAAAGAGCAATACATCGGTAAACACACCAGTTTTTCTACCTATTTTTATTTTACCGTTTAACACACACACACACACACACACACACACACACACACACACACACACACACACACACACACACACACACACACACACACACACACACAAACACACACACAAACACACACAAACGCACACACACACACACACACACACACACACACACACACACAAAACACACACACACACACAATTGATTTACCGTAATTTCGTGCGAAATGTTCTAAAATTAGTACAGTCCACATTTCTCTCACACATTGATCGATATACTTGCGCCAGTCGACGAAGCGTGCAAAGTGTATCGTTGTTGTACTGTATATTATCTCGCCGATAATTGGCAAATCATATTGCACTATCACTGCACGAAATATAATAGCTTAGAGGTCTTTCAAAAATGTCAACATTATCGTACGCTAGGAAAGGCATAAATGGTTATTGGGCTTTATTGACGTCAATGTTGTCTATGACTTACTACACGGAACATTTGTTCACTTGAAATACGTAAAATAGTTTAATAAACAACGAAAATAATTTTCGGATCACTAGTAACATTTCAACATTGAACTGAGCTATTTTTTTGACAAACATTAGGAGTTTACCAATTGAAATAAAGATGTGCAAAACCTGCACGTAACTGTAAGTTGTGGCAGACGTAATAATATAACCCCCGTGTGTAGAGGTTGTGGCTCGGTCTGCGTATCGTGAGTTGATATGCAGATGAGCATTGGTATCGGTTATCCAGGCTCCGTTTGTCGCGCACAAGATAGTCTCGAATCACTTACATTTTCCACTGTGACGAATGTTGTTGGTTACCCAGGATCTGAGTAACCAATAATACTATCATTCTAACTTTTAGCCAATTGTAACATAGTCTAAGCGTATACAATGCATTAAAAACAGTGTTAGACTTCGCTCTTATTCTTCATACTTGCAGGCAATCTTAATGTGGACACCGAGATACAAAATATTGCAGTTTAGAAACCCGATGTTAGACCCGTAGAAAAACACATATTAAAATGGGAAAGAAAACTCGCGGTCCGAAATAAAAATAGATAGGCGACAAGATAGGTAATTGGGGTAACGCGTTCCGACAGAGACTGTCACGAGAAGAAGAAGCGCGATTAGTATTTTCTGCAGTCCAAAAATAATGCAAGATTTTCTCAATACTGGATGGCACTACGATTGAAGATGTGCGGCATATTGAAAGAAGGCTTGCACAGTAATGATCGTGAAAACCGAGGTTTTACAAGAAATCTCTGTGTCAGGATATCGCACAAAAGTGCAACCCCTGGTATGTTCCTACCATCCAACAGTTAGGGAATAATACACTGTTTGTTATTGTCACGAGAGTGTTACCAGTCAGATAACATCACGAGTGGAGCAGGCACGAGTGATATTATAAGGCTGGTGACACTCAGTATGTTGTTCCTGTTATATAATGGCAAGTTAACACGTGAACACACACTTTCTCTTCCTACATGTGTAACAATGCAGCTGTGCCGGAGTCACGAGGCATTCGTACTGTGCGAAGGAAATGATGCGGATGGTTCACGCAGATTACATAAATCACAATACTCACAGAAAACACGAGAACAATCGCGTGTTTATGCAAAACCGCGTACAAGGTCGCGTTCTAAATAATTCAAATGTCAGCTGGATTCTCAGAACGAGGCAGCCGTGTGTTATCTGGTTTGATATATCACGGTAAAATGCTCTAGACCAATCAGGTAGTCTTATTACCGTGATATATCCATCCAGATAATGCACGCTGCCTCGTTCTGAGAATTCTATGTTAAGCATACGTTTGTGAACGTCGATTGGATATCAGCACGGCTAGCCGTTGTATAATATCCTATACACCAGCTCCAGAGAGGAATGTAGTTGTGGCAGTTACTCAGTTAGTGGACGGGAACCAGGTAGTAAAGCTATCAGCTGAACATATGCGCCATCTGCTGGATAATGTGTTGAAAAACAGAGCGTATAAATTGTACAACCTACTGTCAGTCAAATTGTGATATCCACCTTTTTGCGGGCATCATTACTTTATTGACTTGCATATTGGGTATACGTTAATTGGGCGATAGACGTTGATATTATATATATGAAATGAAAATATAGAATACCACATGCGTTTAAAAGAAATATATTTTATAATAAAAGTTCTAGATGAATGTTGATCGGCAGATGGCGCCAAAACTGTCGTCCCACCAAGAAACGTTATCGATTAATTCAGCTATTACACACTTTTGCATTATATGGGTCGTATGTTGCATTTGTTAGCAATTGTTTCGTACTCTCTCTCTCTCTATCTCGCTCTCCCCCCCCCCTCTCTCTCTCTTTCTATGATATTTGATAAAATTGTATTATATATATTTAATTTTTGCTCAATGAAAATGTTGTCATATAATTTAACACACATTACATACAGATGGTAATTGTAAAGTGAATAGTAGTTTGTCTCAGGTAAAAGAAAGAAGAGAAAGTAGAGTTAGTGCTATGTTCACCAACACAACGAATGACCACAACTGGTACAACAACTCAACATAATCCACTGATCACGCGGAACCAGACAAACCAAATGACAACAAAATCAATTAATAAAAACAAAGCCCTTTACCGCAACACATGAACCAGAATTTCCAAGATGGCTGACTTCCACTGCCGGCGCCATCCGGGTGAGTTCTTTTCATTTTATCGCTAAGCATTTCATTAGTAAGCTTACTTTTTCTTCAAGTCGCCATCTGTCTGCATTTGGATCTAACTTTCAGAAAACCATGCTATAAAATGTATTCCAATTCAGATCCCCTTTTAAGAAATATTCGCCTCACCTAGTTCCGCACTCCACGCGGATGAACCTTGGGCTAACGCAAATTATCACCGTCATTCTCCTAATAGCAACGACCATTGGAACATGTCAACGCGTATCTCGATCAAATCTCTAAATTAAACCAATATATTATGCCCTAACTTTGAAACCCCGAATTAAATTTCCACCCAAAATCAAATTCAAATCAAACATTCTTACACATATGTATCTCAGTGGACTGATCGCACTCTCAGGCGACAACCATCCAAACCCTGGCCCACATTTGCGCCCAATTTGTCCTTGTGGAAGTTGTCATCAACCTGTCAGAAAACGAGATAAGGCTATCCTCTGCGAAGAATGTAATTAATGGCACCACATATATTATACTGGTATATCTCCATCATCCTACAACTCCTTGATTAACCAAAGTGCCTTCTGGTTTTGCGACCATTGTGGAATTCCAAATGTTACCACTTCTGCATCTAGAAATGAACAATCCAATTATATCAACACCTGGTCTGACAGCTCTATGCTTAGTACCCCAACATTCCATACATCACAAAATGCAAGTTTAATTTTCGCCCCAAACCCCCAAAACACTTCAACCCCTGAACGTCACAAGAAAACACAAGGAAACACACTTAAAGAAAGGAATTTTGATAAACACCAACAGCGTTAAGAGCATAGAAAAAGCAACCCAACTAAAGGCAACTATTCAATCTAATAACCCAGACATCATATTTCTAGTTGAAACTAAATTAGATGCAAACTATGCTACATAATCTTTCCTACCACCCAAATATGAGACCATCAGAAAGGACAGGAATGTCCATGGCTTTGGAGTCCTTATAGCCTTCCGTGACAACATTGTAGTTGAACCCCTCCAAAATTTAAACTCAAATTGTGAAACAGTTTGGACAAAAATTCACTTTGCACGAAACAAATGCATATACTTTGCATCTTATTATCAACCCCCAAATAACCACCCTTGAAGCTCTCCATGACTCCCTAACTAAACTATATAGATCACAAAAAAACTCCCCCTAATGTAGTCATAGCTGGAGATTTTAACCTCCATGATATCAACTGGACAAATCATCAGACCACTAACAACAGCACTGCTAGCAAGCGTTAAAAACTACTAGAAATAACTAACGACTTTGGGCTGTATAAAATGAGCGATCACGAATCCGTGACCTTCAATGTCAACTTAAACCCAGTTCGCAACAAGAAAACCCCCCACAAAGTTTAAAGTTACAAATCTGGGACAAACTCAAAGACGACACAGACAAACTAAATCATGAGTACTTCGACATGGACCACAACTTACAGGATATAGACATAAACTGGACCTTCTTTCGCGAACGTCTGACTACCTTGATTAACAATAGCATACCTAGACGATACACAAAAGCTAAAACCCACCTCCCCTGGATAACACGTGAACTAATTAGAATGCAGAGAAGACGTAACAAAAGCCACAAAAAGGCAAAGCAAACTGGACTAAACAGTGACTTGGAAAAATTTAAGGAACTCCGAAAGCAAGCTACTAAAGCATTAGCAAAATCTTACAAAGACTATATTAACACCCACATTGGAGACAGCCTGAAAACTAATCCAAAACGATTATGGTCATTTATTAAGGCAAATAAACGAGAAAACATTGGCATTCCCACACTTCCAGAAAACGACCAGCCAATAATAAATAATCGTGATAAAGCAAATGCCCTAAACAACCAATTTAGCTCTGTATTTACCCAAGAAAAGCACCAATCCCCCAAATAGCCCCCTCTACTTACCCCAACATCCCCCGTCTCGAAATTGGCATAGTTGGCGTAATTAAGCAGCTGGAAATTCTAAACCAGAACAAAGCTACAGGCCCAGATGTACTCCCAGCCAGAGTCCTTAAAGAAACTGCAAAGCAGATAGCCCCCATTATCACCCAAATTTTCCAACAATCATACAACACAGGTAAACTTCCTAACGACTGGCTACACGCATTAGTAACTCCTATACACAAAAAGAGCCACAAATCTTACCCTGCTAACTACAGACCCATATCACTAACATGCATCCTCTGTAAAGTAATGGAACATATCATCCTAAGCAATATGTGGAAACACTTGCACAAGCATAACATCATTCTCCACTTCCAACACGGATTCCAGTTGGGACTATCTTGTGAATCTCAACTCATTGAGACAGTCCATGACTGGATGACTGCTATGGACAACAAGACCCAAATTGACGCAATCCTGCTTGACTTTGCCAAAGCCTTCGACAAAGTGCCTCATCTACGTCTTCTATCAAAATTGACCTCCTACGGAATCACTGGAAACACTCAAAACTGGATAAAATCTTTTATATCCAACCGCAAACAGAGAGTCTCAGTTAAAGGAGCCTTGTCGGACATCACAGATGTCACATCTGGTGTCCCACAGGGTTCAGTTCTAGGACATGTCCTCTTCTTACTCTACATAAATGACATAGATGGGAACATTAAATTTCTATACGCCTTTTTTCAGATGACAGTATTATATATCGTAAAATTTATTCCAAAACCGACCACGAAATTCTCCAAACTGACCGAAACCAACTCCGAACATGGTCAGACAAATGGCAAATGGAATTTAATGTGTCTAAATGTGCCAACCTTCCAATAACAAACAAAACTAAACCCAGCCCACACAAGTACTCGCTTTTTGACCAGCCATTATCCACTGTATCCAGCCACTCATATCTTGGAGTAAAATTGGATTCCAAATTAACCTGGACAAATCACGTAACTGACATAAGTTCAAAATTGACCCATGTAAACCCGAAGTTAAACAAACAGCCTACAACATGCTAATCCGGCCAAAACTCGAGTATTCGTCACCAATATGGAATCATCACACCATTTCACAAGTTAAAAGCCTTGAAAGAGTACAACACTCTGCTGCCAGATTTGTTAAAAATGATTACAGACGGAACACAAACCAGCAGATCTAATTACTGCCCTTGGATGGCTAACCCTTGAACGAAGACGTATTATTAAACAAGCCACAACCTTCTACACAATTCTAAATAACATTATTGAGATCACCCCCTCCCAGGCATACTAACCCGCTCTCGAACCCGTGGACAATACGTAGCCCCCAGGTGTCGTATAAATGCAATGGTCTTTTCATTTTATCCCAGAGCCATTCGCATATGGAATATGATTCCACCAAAAATTATCCACATAAAAACCCCACAAAAATTTCAAGAAGCAATCATGGAACTCCCTTTCACCACACCTGCTTACCTAAACTGCCTTTAAAACACAGTGCTCAGCGTAAACTTATCCATGGTGTGGGTATGGAGATTGTCTATGTGCGCATGTGGCAAGACAGCGACAGTATTCATACACATAACCAACGTATTAAAAATGTTCATCTAACATCCTTAACATAAAATAAATAAAACTATCAGATAAAAACCCTTTCAGCAACATTAAAGATACTAGTCTTTTAGTTGTATGTACCACCCGCAACGCACAGTCCATCACAAACTCATGCGTTAGCCCAAGTTTGGGCTGTTTGGAATATAACCACTTTAGACTTGAGACTTGAGAAACAGTGTAGATTGGATATCAGAAAGTATGCATTCTCACAGAGGACGATAAATGAATGCAACTATACAAACTATAAACTGATTGCAAGGCACACTGATTGCAGTGTTAACTATCGTTAACTCTTGTGAAATGTTGATCTTACGTACGTACGTAAGTATATATGTATGCTAGGATTTAGCTGAGTTCGCAGCAGAAGGAAGGAAATTATAACTTCAGTGGATATGCTGAAATAAATATATGGTTAACGGACTAACTATAAATAAGATATGTTGAAAAAAAGAGAGAAGTATATAATATGTTTGTAGATTTGTGGTCCATTTCGTCAATGAGCTTAATATAATGACATGGTGAAGACTCAGGTATATGCAACTATGTAATGTTGCACATTGAAAAAGGTTCCAAATGATTCAAAAGTTGCATTGCGGCGTGTAAAGACATGCGACTACGTCGCGGAAAATTATCGCGCGAACGAATTCGGTGAACTACTTTACTTGCAACAGTCCAGTGAATTCCGCCGAGTGGTCACGTCAGATGCTATCTCGGCGTATGCTACAGTTGATTTACGTGGTGTTTGATTCCTTCAAGTGGTTACATGAACCAGTAACAGGAGCTTGTCCTGTGAAGAGGTATATATTTGGATGTATAACTTCTCTTTGGAGACATCGGTGCATGTCATAGTTGCTACATATGCAACTGAATAGTCACACACTGTTCCAAAATCCCTCATCTCACTAACAGTACGATATTCATTAGTCAATGGCCTCTAAAAGGAGGTTGCCATCGGAGCCTTGATCAACAATGGTGTCAACAACAACAAGGATTCGAAACAGCCACACAAACAAAGCTAATGACAAAGACAACGAAACAAACATTTTAGCATTACAGTTGAAACACACATTTAATGGCTAAATATGTACTAGTGTTTAAAGTGAAACCAAATGTA
The DNA here is from genome assembly GCA_033239005.1 of Lamellibrachia satsuma. NCBI lineage: Eukaryota > Metazoa > Annelida > Polychaeta > Sabellida > Siboglinidae > Lamellibrachia > Lamellibrachia satsuma. The sequence goes on from BSQZ01000054.1 coordinate 212,531, forward strand.
TTTTTGGGACATTTGAACCTATACTTGAAAACTAACCATTTGCAACTGTAATCAAGAATATCACGCAATTGGTTAAATAAATACATCTTGTTGAACACCGAAAAGCTTATTTTGCATGGACAGCGCCATATTTGTTCAGAATCCTATGTCAAGAGGGCTGTATAGGTTTCCCACAACTCCGACTTTAAACGCCTGATCGTAGACGCAGACGATTTTAGTCACATACCTGCCAATAAGTTTAGACATGCTGTTTGCGTCTAAAATCAACTTATTTGCAAGATAGTCCATTTATTCGTTGTTTACTAACCGTTCCGATTTGACAGTTATCTGGATTGAGTGTTTGCGTTGTGTCGAAGGCTTCGACTGAGGTACATGCTGGAAGATTGTCGGTACTGCTTCAGGCTTTAGAGTTCTCCGTTGCCGACATTTTGAAGGATCTTGACCCATTAGTTAATGAAAATATATCAACGTCAAAACACGACTCTTCAAAATGGGCCGATCAAAGTCTGGCATATCGCGTTCCCAACCAGCCCGCCCGCAGTTGTGAATTCATTGCTTCACTAATCTTTGTTTTCCAGAGGAAATCGAAAAACAACAACTCTCTCAATCGCTGAATCACGTTTACATCCGAATGTTGCAAAGTACAGCATTGTAAGAGTTTGTGTTGCGTGTAAATCCACTACAAAAGTAAATAAAAAAGTAACTGCACATCTCAACCACGCTAAAATACACGTGATATGCACAGCGTACGTCACAGCCGCGTCGGGTTTAAAGGGCTGTTCGCCGCTGATTGGTCAAAGTTGCAAACGCTGATGAATATATCAGCATCCACGAAAAGTGACATTAGACCAGAATTTCGCACTTTTAGAACAGATTCCCAGTAAACCACTTGCGGGATATTCTTGATTATAGTTGCAAATGGTTAGTTTTTAGGCACTCTTATAGGTTCAAAGGCCCAAAACAATGCCTTGATTTCACTTTTATCCATAGGCGTGGGAACCGGGAAGTTGGTCCGCAAAATTTATGGTGGGTATATGTTAAGTAGACGTTGCTACCCCCGATATGCTTGGTGTCTAATACTCTATCTCGTCTTGCTGACCCAAGATATTTGTTCACAGCTGCCCACCTTGGCAATGATGCATCCAGGTAACAGGAGGTTGTCCTGTGAGGAGGTATTCTTTGGGATGTTCCATCAATGTATAACTTCCCTTTGGAAACATATGTGCATGTCATAGTTGGTACATATACAACTCTTTTAAGGCCACACACTGCTCCGAGACCCCATCACACTAGCCTTACGATGTCTAGTAACAAATGACATCTACAAAGGGGTGGGGACAGGGAAGCTGGTCACAAAATAGTTTTTGTGGGTATATGTTAAGCATACGTAGCCCCCCCAATATGTTCGCAACACTAACTTCGCACCCCCCCAATATTCATCAGCTTTTGATACCCGCGTAATTCTTAAAATGTAATTATGTTGCTAGTTGTTAAGTAAATAATTGTGTTGCTTGCAATCACGCATATGAAGTGTTTTTTGTTTTAATAACGTTCGTATAGTCCACTCTGCTAAAAGTATACTTTTAAAGATTTTCCTTGTATTTGTAAATTATATGGCCAAGTAATAATTTATACAGCAAATATAACGGAATTGTTCATGCGACAGCAAGACGATCCAAACCTCGCATGATTGATAGTTCAATGGTCTTAGCACTACGCTATCCCATCCCACGTTAAAGAGCAATATATCCACTGTCAAAAAATGCGCTTGCATTACACGAAAAAGTTTGTATTATTTTGAATTATACAATATCAAAAGAAATACCGCACCTTTTTACTATGCATGTAAAAGTACAAAATCGATTTGTACATTTTAAGCGATAAATTTCGGGGGTGGTGTGTACATTAATCAGCATTGCACAATGTACTACCAGGGCGCCGTTTGTATACAGATGGAAACAGTGAATGTATCTGCAGAGATGATAGATATTGTACCTGTTGAGAAGCCAGTGTAAAAGTTCCGGATGGATACGCAATGCCGCCTTACTCATTAAAGGTAATGTCTTGGAAATATCTATATAATATCACACACACACACACACACACACACACACACACACACACGCACACACGCACGCACGCACGCACGCACGCACGCACGCACACACACACACACACACACACACACGTATATATTATTTTGACCGCCCAAATGTGCTTTGTTGGCCCACTTTTAATGTAATTTGAATTTGACCGATATCTTGTTTATGGATATTGTTTGATCATTGATCACCGTTTCGTAAGGGCAGCAAGACAGGTGGCGACCAGAGCAGACGGATAGAATGGGTTATATAAACATATAACTAAAATACAAACCATTAACACAACTATATTTTTGATACTGTACACACAGTTTGGAGTAATAACTAGCTAAAATAAGATCGTAGATTCCTTGTTATCGAATATTATTCAGGTCCTGGTTTGTATATATTGTTTGGTGTTGTTTGGTGAAACTCTCTACCTCTCTTTCCTTACCTCTCCCTTCTTGCAATCATGGTTTATACCTTCGCCCTGTTCTCTCTTCTTTCATGTCCTTGATTACATTATCATTTCCATTTTACCAAAATGTCGCTTTAAATGTAACACTTAACCAAATGATGTGCCACTGTTACTCGGGAAGGAACGCTATTGGTGGACTGCGTCTTTGTGCGTATATGTGTGTAATTTAAGTTATGCGATGACAAACAGCCACCATATATCGTGTTCCAGTGACGTCACCAGAGAAGTCCCGGGTCACTGGTCCAGTTGGACATTACACAACCACTCAAACAGACGCCCTATGTCCGTCACGTATAAGCCGTTGAGGGTCAATGTGGCCTTCTGCGATACTGCGGTCTTTCCTTTATGTTGACCATATTTCCGCTCAAAGTATACCGGTATTATCTTGACCTCTTTGCCAGACTGAGTCGGGACGTCTTTGTGCCATTGCAGTTATTAACAGCGACAACGATCATTGCTGCAGGAGTGAACCTCGATGGGACAAACAATCTTGATCGACTGGTTATGCTTGTTTGTTAAAATAGCTAAGGCGATATGCGTGTTGTGAGTATGCGTGCATGCGTGCGCGCGCGCGTGTGTGTGATTTGTGCGTGAGTGCGTGCAAGTGTGTGTTGTGCATGTGTAATTTTTGCGTATATGGTTGTGTGCGTGCGTGCGTGCGTGCGTGCGAGTGAGCGTGCGTGCGCGAGTGCGTTTAAATGTCGTTTAAATGTTCTTTGAGGCGGATGATAAGAAATATTCTAAACGGAAAAACTTTTATGATTTACTATGTTAACCGAGACAACATTCCCAATCACAACGCCAGTTTACTATGTTAACTGAGACAACATTCCCAATCACAACGCCAGTTTACTATGTTAACTGAGACAACATTCCCAATCACAACGCCAGTTTACTATGTTAACCGAGACAACATTCCCAATCACAACGCCAGTTTACTATGTTAACTGAGACAACATTCCCAATCACAACGCCAGTTTACTATGTTAACTGAGACAACATTCCCAATCACAACGCCAGTTTACTATGTTAACCGAGACAACATTCCCAATCACAACGCCAGTTTGCTATGTTAACTGAGACAACATTCCCAATCACAACGCCAGTTTACTATGTTAACTGAGACAACATTCGCAATCACAACGCCAGTATCGACAATTACAATAGGGGCTGGTGTAGCGCCTTCGGGAAGGTGACGTCGTAATGTTACAATGTAGCCGAATTAGAAATGATATCGATCGAAGCTCTGTACCGATAAGGTGCGCGCCACAGAGCCTAACGACACGACGTATCAGTTGTAGACGTTCACGTCTGCATGCATGATAAGATTTACACAGTACACAGGCATACATTGCGTCACTTGCTGCACGGTATGTCGAGGGTGGGAGATTGGAGGTTGCCCCCCCAAAAAAAAGGGGAAGACGGGAGGTTGAGATCCCTGCCACACTCCCTCACTTGATGAAAACCCAAAGCGGGGAATGCGATGCGTGGGTGTGATTAGATGGAGATATATGGTGGACAACCAAAACGTATTGCCATATTTCAGTTGACAGCAAGAAATGCCGCTGTACAGGTTTGACAGTCTGAACCATTTTATCAATGGGTCATAGTCATCCGACTCCACTCGATAAAAGTTGAAGTGCATTGTCGGAAGTATCAACATCCGGTTGCTGCTTCGAATGTTCCACTTCTATATCTCGATCGGGGCACCTCGCGCCAAGGTTCAATGATTTCTACCCCTGGACTTGTGCGGCCATGTCTTAAAATGCGACCGGATGCAAGATGAAACGGACAGTTTGGGCATTGTCCACGATCCACCAAAGGTCATGGATCGATGATATCAGGACGCTGTCACGTCAAACAGTGTAAATCTAGATAGGCTGCATAATTGAATGCCTTGATAATATAGGGAGACATGGATAGGGGTGAGATAGATAGAAAGAACGAGAGAGAGAGAGAGTGGGTGACGGGGGAGAAGTTGAAAGAATGAAAAAAAAGAAATATAGTAGAACTTGAGGACACGAGGTAACATTAGTAACGGATCAGTGTAGAATTTGTTTATTTTCCTTCTTCACCATTTTCAGTCTGGCATGCGCAATAAATTTCCGACTTGTAACGGCATATGCTTACGGAAGAAAAATATTAATACTGCAACTTGAGTATTCGTGGAATGTTGGCGACACCCCTTTATAAAGGGAACTACGAGGAAAACCACCAACAGGAAACATAAGATCACGAACATGTGAAATAGTTTCTTCCTCTTTCGTTTTCATGATAGCATGCACCCAGCATAGAGTTGTTTGTCCTATGACGGGCCACAGTCGGTCACGAGGGGTGATAGTGTAGATATGCGTGACTCGTATTCTAAAACTGTCTTTGCGTCGTGACAAGTTGCTGGGATCACATTTCGACAGCGACATACCCTCCACGACTAGTTCGCGTTCAAGGTGCAAACATCAGGTAAGAGAAGTATTTGGACATACGTGTTCGTGTTTCTTTGCTGTGTGAGGTTAAAGATAACAGCCTTGGTTTCTTGATACATAACCTCAAGTGAGGGCGGGCGGGCGGGCGGGCGGGCGGGCGGGCGGGCGGGCGGGCGGGCGGGCGGGCGGGCGGGCGGGCGGGCGGGCGGGCGGGCGGGCGGGCGGGCGGGCGGGCGGGCGGGCGGGCGGGCGGGCGGGCGGGCGGGCGGGCGGGCGGGCGGGCGGGCGGGCGGGCGGGCGGGCGGGCGGGCGGGCGGGCGGGCGGGCGGGCGGGCGGGCGGGCGGGCGGGCGGGCGGGCGGGCGGGCGGGCGGGCGGGCGGGCGGGCGGGCGGGCGGGCGGGCGGGCGGGCGGGCGGGCGGGCGGGCGGGCGGGCGGGCGGGCGGGCGGGCGGGCGGGCGGGCGGGCGGGCGGGCGGGCGGGCGGGCGGGCGGGCGGGCGGGCGGGCGGGCGGGCGGGCGGGCGGGCGGGCGGGCGGGCGGGCGGGCGGGCGGGCGGGCGGGCGGGCGGGCGGGCGGGCGGGCGGGCGGGCGGGCGGGCGGGCGGGCGGGCGGGCGGGCGGGCGGGCGGGCGGGCGGGCGGGCGGGCGTATTCATGTATGTCCACTGTGTGTGCCGCGTTGTTTAGGCAACCTATTTGACACACAAGTTGGTGGTTAGATAATTAAGCACGTACTTGTTTCGATTGGTATTATCTCGCCAGTGTGCTTCTGCGCGCATGTATTGATTCATTCGCAATTCGCCCAGAAATAATACTAAAAGTATCATCCAATGCTTTCAATGCTGATTACAGAAACAACTTCAAGAGAACGAGAAGATGGTCAAAGAATTCACGTATGTCAACGAGGATAGGGAAATCAAAGTACACCGAATCGGTCTGTGTACAGGAATGACAGCCATTATGTTCTGGGCGTCCGGGATGTGCTTCGGTTTGTCCGTCGCTGGAGTAACCCTCAAATACTGGAACAACCACTACGAACTTTTTGATTTTTCTGACAAAGGTATGTGGTTAACAGTGTTGGAATCGTACCCATTGTAATTTTACTCTGGGAAGTATGCAACCGTAGTCATAGAAGGATAACTATATATTTCCAGTTGATCATTTAAATACCGCTGTCGCTTCGCATCCTCTTGTTATATTCAGATAATATGATTGGCAATAAATTTACAAGAATGCTTAGTGTATTTGATAATACATACGAGATGGCATTTAAGAAAAAACTATTTTTTTCTATGCGGAGTTGTGACACTATGATAATACAATTATGGTGTATCGTGTATGTGCAGATTATGGACCATGCAGTTCGTTACGTTCTTGGGATCGTACAGAGCTGTGTGCGACGTGACATTCGTTGAAGGTCCAAGAAAATGTTGAAAAGAATATTTTCGTCTGAGAATTGTTTTCATTGAATAATTTATTGTGCGTGTCTACTGCCTTTTCTCTCGTCCCTCGCTTCCCCCATCCTCTCTTCAAACAAATATATAGATAGATACGAATGATAAAGAGATAAGAAGAGGTTAGAGGAGAGAAACCCAAGCTATGTAGACTTAGGTCTTATGTCCACCTCGATCGTGAAGATTAGAGTAGAGAAACCCAAGCTATGTAGACTTAGGTCTTATGTCCACCTCGATCGTGAAGATTAGAGTAGAGAAACCCAAGCTATGTAGACTTAGCTCTTATGTCCACCTCGATCGTGAGGATTACAGGAGAGAAACCCAAGCTATGTAGACTTAGATCTTATGTCCACCTCGATCGTGAAATAACACGGAAACAAAATGTAAATTACTGCGTAAACAACTATTTATTTAAATTCGTCACGGTCCAGCGATCGGTGACATTTGTTCTCCGAACACTGACGCATATTTTGAAGTGGTTTAATCTTGAAACGTGAACAGATGTAAAAACACCAGAAGGCAGTCTTCATTATAATGGGAAAGGCATTAAAAAATAAATATTTTATTGGGATATAATTCGACATGTGTAAAGAACGAGTTATGGATGTGGCGTGTTCCTCTGCAAAGCCATTCCGACTAACGCAGCATTGTTTGTTTTAGGGGCTACATTGTCGGGCAAGGTAGCATCCGTGATCGGAGTCGTCACGACAGGGTTGATGTTTATTTATGCCGTGATCTACAACCTCTCCAACGCCCTTCCAAAAGGAGGCTCTCTGAAAAAGTTCAAAATCTTGGCGGTCGCAAGTTGTAAGATTTCCGAAACATTTATCTTAAGCTGCTGTTGTTGTGTGCTCTTCCTCGTTCCCTCCTCTATAATATGTGAGGGTAATCCATTTACTGTTTACCATTTCATTGTTCCCTATCGGCACACTTCTCTCTCCAGTTGCCACTCTCCCCCGCCTTTCTCACATCCCTCATTACGCAGTCCTCTCAACCCAGTTGCGGTCTTTCTTGTTTCATCGCATCTGCTCCCTTTGGTAGACGACTTCCTCCATCCACACCACGTCATCCGGCTTCTTCCTATTCTTCCCGTTAAGCTGAATAACACCCCAATCTCTTCCCTTAGGTCATCCATCCTCCTTCTTCCTGTGCTCTCCGGACCAAGTGGTTCTGGTAAACTCGACACTTTGCTATGTATGTAAGACATCAGTATCAGTAACATAGTTTTGACTGACACATGTCGAAATCATATTTTCACACCGAAGTAGAATCTAATCTTGCCGAAAGAGCTGTGTAAATGTTTTGCAATGTGAACAATGTTTGTTTAGTCATGTGAACAATGTAAAGGTACGTTCTTATATAGCGTGACAGCCAGTCCTTATAGGTGTGCATGTATGGATATGCATACACGTGGGTCTGTGCGTCAGCCCCGCCTGCTTGTGTGTGGAATTATGACTGGTCGCCAGTAATCCAAACAGTAGTCATAACATTGTATGTTGCCATTATGCTCACCAACGCGTAACGCTGTCACGGTTCATTTGTTCTTTCAGGTTTAGTGTTGTTCGCTGGCATAGTGGTGTTCGTGATTGGAAACATTTTCAATTTCAAATATGGGCCTCCATTATATGCGTTCGGCTGCGTTGTTGTCGCTGTTGTTATGGCTATTGGCTGCGAAATGGCAGTCTTGAAGGAAACGGAGCGAGCGAGAGAAGCAGGAATATATGATGAATTTTCGGTACTCCCTATCGGCTTGGAGCAAACCAGAGTGCACCGCGTTGTGTAAAAAAGGTAAGGTACGTTCTCATATAGCACGGTACCCAGTCTTTGCACGTATTTGGATATGCGTGCATGCGTCCGTGTGTGTGTGTGTGTGTGCGTGCGTGCGTGCGTGCGTGCGTGCGTGCGTGCGTGCGTGCGTGCGTGCGTGCGTGCGTGTGTGTGTATGTGAAATTATGGCTGGTTGCCAGTAATTCAAACAGCAGTCATTACATTGTATGTTGACATTATAGTCACCAACGCGTCATTCGTTCTTTCAGTGGTGTTCTTGTTTGCAAATACGGCTGGTACGGCTGCATTTCTAGCGCTATGAGTACGGCCGTCGCCTGTGTAGGCGGAGTCTCGAAGCCAAAGAAGCGAGCGAGAGAAGGAGGAATGGCGGCCGACCAGCACCAATGGAAATGGCGGGATACCCATAATGGCGATAAACCAACAAAAGCCAGGGCGTTGTTAGTAGCTGGACGATACAACTGCAGATGGATCTGGATTAACTGCTCTGCACAATTCAAACAGTCTGGCCACGTGACCCTGTTCGAAAGAAAACATTTTCTCACTTTGCACTGGCGCTAAATGAAAGTAATCGCAACTGCCGTAGTTTTGTTGTGTTGCTTTGTCTTGACACATTTGTACTGATCCTGTGAGCGCTAATACCCCATAGTCATATTTAGAAGCAGAATGTTGGCACTTATAATAAGAATTCCATTATGATTCTTGTTTCCCGAGAGCCTACGAGTCAGATATGATCGCACAATTTAGACATTTATAACAAAGAGCAATACATTATTATCGATAAACACATCAGTTGTTTTATATATTTTATTTCATCCTTTTTTTAGAACATACGTATTAGAGCGATGCCGTTGAATTGGGTGACCGTAATTTCGTGCTATATGTTCTGAATTTAACGCTGCACACAACTCGACGTGACTGCTCCAAGCCTTTCAGTGTCGATGACGCACGCAAACCGTATCGCCGAGTTGCTGTGATTATTATCTCGCCGATAATTGGCATATCGCATAACGCACTGTCACTGGAAGAAATTAAGTGATTTAGGATTCGCTCAAAAGTGTCAACATTGTCGTACTGTAGAGGGATCGGTCGGATGCCACCGAATGTGTTTTGTTTCTGACTGCATGACAGGAAAAACTTCATCGGCGGTCCCTCAGAACGTGAATGACGTCGGTCATGGGTCATGGGTCATAGGTCAGTCGTATTTCCTGAGGTGACTCAGGAGACGGATATGTGTGTGTGTGTGTGTGTGTGTGTGTGTGTGTGTGTGTGTGTGTGTGTGTGTGTGTGTGTGTGTGTGTGTGTGTGTGTGTGTGTGTGTGTGTGTGTGTGTGTGTGTGTGTGTGTGTGTGTGTGTGTGTGTGTGTGTGTGTGTGTGTGTGTGTGTGTGTGTGTGTGTGTGTGTGTGTGTGTGTGTGTGTGTGTGTGTGTGTGTGTGTGTGTGTGTGTGTGTGTGTGTGTGTGTGTGTGTCGTTAGGCTGTGTAGCGCGCACCTTATCGATACAGAGCTTCGATCGATAAAATTTTTAATATGTCGACATTGCAACATTACGACGTCACCTTCCCGAAGGCGCTACACCAGCTCCTATTGTAATTGTCAATACTGGCCTTGTGATTCGGAATGTTGTCTCAATTAACATAATAAATAAGAAAAAGGTTTTCAAACTTAGAATCTTTCTCATCGTCCGCCTCAAAGAACATTTAAGCGACATGAAGGGAAAATATGCACGCGCACACACGCTCACTCGCACGCACGCACGCACACAGCCATACACACATTCACAACACACACACACACACACACACACACACACACACACACACACACACACACACACACACACACACACACACACACACACACACACACACACACACACATACACACACACGCACGCACGCACGCATGCACGCATGCACGCATGCACACACAATCTCAGTGAGTCTGCGTGTGTCGAGAAACACAATGCAACGATGATGACGTCAACAAATTATAGAGCGCGCCTACGTCACAACAGTGGCGCCACACTGTGGGATTTAAACGAGCTACCAATAACCCTCTCGGTTGCCACGAAAAGCAAGATATAACAAGATTTAACAATATTCAACAATGTTAAAAATATTTAGCAAGACCTGTCGATATGTGTACGTGCGTGCGTGCGTGCGTGCGTGCGTGCGTGCGTGCGTGCGTGCGTGCGTGCGTGCGTGCGTGCGTGCGTGCGTGCGTGCGTGCGTGCGTGCGTGCGGCTGAATTAATAAGTTGTAGCCGTAGTGAAATGCTGGGTGGCGCCACTGTGGGAGAGTTTGGACATTCTCATGACGTCAGCAGAGGCCAGATGGCAGCACTAATTGTCTTTATACACATTGTAATGCTCTATTCTAGATTTTCAATATCATTTCCACCCTGTTGAACAGGTGGTCTAGCTACTTTATAGATATCACTCGTTCGTACGAAGGGGTTGAAAATATAACATTGGCAGACGCATATTATTTTTGTCTAGACTCATTCTGGATAACTAGACGACACATAATATCAGTTGTACAATTTTGTTCTACGACACTGTTGTATAAAAACTACACCATTGTTTGACAGGTGTTCTACTGTTTGTCACGTATATTATCTAGAATATATTTAACTCGGTTTAGTATTAGCCCATAAACATTATAGCCTAATTGTTGAATTATTTCCTAATTGTTGAATCTAAACTATATTAACGTTGATACATTTGCCATTTGGTCAGTGTGTGTGTGTGTGTGTGTGTGCGTGCGTGCGTGCGTGCGTGCGTGCGTGCGTGCGTGCGTGTGGTGTGTGTGGGGGGCCCTTGTGCATAGTTAGTGAATTTAATTTGCCATAGCAATTTAAGTATTATGTTTTTATCTAATGACATGATGAAACTGCCCAGTACAGAAGACTTAGATATATGCAGCTATGTAATGGTTGACTTGTGTTTCACAATCAAAAAGGTTCCCAATGATTCCGAAGTTGAATTGCTGCATATAACGATGTGCGTTTACTCCGTGGAAAATCACCGGGCGAACGAATTATATGGAAAACTACTTTACTTGCCACGGTCCAGTGAATTCCGTCGAATGGTCACGTCAGATGCTATCTCTGCGAATGCAACTGTTGAATCAACGTACGTGGTGTTTGATTCCTTCAAGTGGTTGCATGAACCAGAACCTTGTTGTTACGTGCAGCGCTGCCTTTCCTTGGTGTTTATTAGTAAATCTCCATTTGCAAGCATCCGTCCAACGTCTTGCTGACCCAATACATTTGTTCACAACTGCCCACCCTGGCATTGATGCTTGCAGGTAACAGGAGCTTGTCCTATGAGGAGGTATTCTTTGGAATGTTCCATCACTGTATAACTTCCCTTTGGAAACATATGCCATAGTGGGTACATATGCAACTATTTTAAGGCCACACACTGCTCCGAAACCCCATCACACTAGCCTTACTATGTCCAGTAACCAATGACGTCTACAAGGAGGTTGTCGTCGGAGTCATCAAAACTACAAAGACAAAAACAATATCAACAATAACAACTATAACAACAACAACAAAAACAAAAACAAAGACGCAAAAGAGCCAAATCAATAAAGCTAATGACGAAGACGCAACGAAAAAAATTAGTTAAGTTTTAACTGTAATGGTAAAATGGCTAAATGGCTATGTACTAGTGTATAAGCCATGGGCGTAGGAACATATTGGTGGGTATATGTTAAGTGTACGTTGCTCGCAGACATGAACTCCCCCCGGGGGGGTACTCCCTATATTGAGGTGTACATGTATGTGCCGCGCAAATGCCCCTGTTTTTGGCCATTTTTCTCTCTCTGTCCGAAAAAAAATGTAAATTTTCTCTCTTTGTTCCTTAATTAAACCTGACAATTCTCTCTTTCATCGAAGAGGAAATTTCCCAATGAAAACGTTCCGCCCGGGCTTACCTTACACTTATAGATATTAGATAAATTGTTCAATAATTATCTCTTGGTGACCCTAAATTTCTTGATTTCTCTCTCTCTCTCTCCATGTGCTCTATGAGGCTCTGGTGGCACACCCTCACCGTTTTGGTATGGTAGTACCCTCCCCCGGCAACTCCCCCTCCCCATATTCACCAGCTTTCGATGCCCGTCTTAAAATGTTATTATTTTGTTAGTTAATTTGTTAAGCAAATAATTGTGTTGTTTGCAATTCAGTGTTTTTGTTTTAATAAACTTAGTTAAAATTTAGTTCACTCTGCTAATAGTATAGTTTTATAGAGTTGTCTTGTGTTTGTGAAGTCGTGTACTTCGTTGACTCGACACAAGGCATTACTGACTGGTTTCATGCCACCGTGTGGCGCCACTGTTGCCCGAACGTAATGACCACTGATCGGCAAGCGATCGGTCTACAAATGGGCCATATTCACCGGGTCAGTCAAGGAGGCTAAAATTTTGCTCGAAAACATGTCGAAGATAAAGGACACAACCTACTAATTATGACTAATTGTGACTTGGACATGTCGTGTCGTTTGGCAGACGTCGCCCGTTTCCACGTTGTTACCAGCAATGTAATGTTATACACTTATTGAACAGTACTGGATTCTATGCACAAATTGTTCAGAATGTTGAGTGCTTACAACGAGTGCATAGAACTCAGTTCTTTCGATAAGGGTATAATAATCGATCGATAAGGGTATACTAATCGTTCGATAAGGTATTTATTATATGGGTTCGTAGCTAACATTTGAACACATTCTAGGTAATTAACTGGTGATTCTGGTCCACTCTTCGTCGAGATGTGAGCATCTGATTTCGGGAAGTGTTGGTGTGAGCTAGACGTTTTAGAAGTGGTTCATTGATGTGTGGAAATAAAAATGTGCTTTTCCAAAATATTGAACGCACCAACATCAACAAACGTCAACAACATATCGATAAGGTGAAGCAGAGACAGTGGAGATGGCCACGTTCTCTGCTTTGACAGAGAATAGCACTTACGATAAATCGTAAATTTGCTCTAGTATCTAAGAGTCCTAAAACATGTTTTCTCATGAATATTTACGGAAAATTCAAGTTATAGAATGTGTGTGTCTTTCACGTGTACAGGCTCGTGGTCAGGCGCCTGGGTGGGAAGTTTACGATATTGTGTGCCTTCACGTGGAGGAATTTGATAGTATAACGTAAATATGTGTCAACAAACCACAATTTGTGAATATAATTTGATCGTTTAAATTTAATGTTTCCTGGGTTGCTAATGGAATATATGAGGATGCAAGAGCGTAGGAAACGAGAGAAATGGCTGTTTTTCAAAGAATGAAAGAGGGTTCATGGGACCCCCGAAAAATTGTGTTTTTGTAGAAAAAGGGATCTAGGCATAGCTGTGTAGTCTCGTATAGTCGCCGTTGGGCACAAAACACAGTAAATATTAATGAGACGACGATTTATTACGGGGAAAAGGTGTATGTTCTGATCAAATTTGAGTTGTATACGACCCCTAAATCACTAATATGCTCCACGGCGCTGCGCTATAGACCAAGTCACTAAGGGGACGCATTTGCGGTTAAAGGAGGAAAATTTGGGTTTATGAAAGGATATAAAAGAGTTATCGCGACCACCGAAGAGGGCGTTCTCCTGTAAATATGTATGTTTTTCTTGCGTATTAACATATGAAAATGATACCGGGGCTGAACGTCAACGTCGGTATTCTTAAACAGATAATGGTCATATTATAAAACAGCAATTGGTTGTGGCTCATTAGAACACATACAGGAGGATAAATACAGTTTATTTTACACTAGCCCGGTTGCCCGGCTTTGCATGGGGGAAAAGGCAAAAGCTTATGACTCCTTGCACTGCCCAGTCAAGTTTTGGTAGTGCCATGCCAATGGATACGACATCTTCGCGGCACAACAATCACGTAACGTTCGGTAGACGTTTGATGTAGATCATGTCACAATAATTGAAACTTGTGGCTCCAAGAAGCTGTAACATGCGCAGCGGCGACACCCGGTAAACCGCTTCGACAGGCGTGCCAGACCAGGTGAGGGTAGCCGACGTGTCTAAAACCCTCGGTGAGATAGGGCTTGTCTAATTACGCATGTGACGACGGGACTCAGGGGACTGCGCGGAGGAAACCACCAGCTGGATGTCGTGGTCATCCACTGCCTTTGGCTCCATCTCCAGCCGTTTCGACCTTGTCTTTCTACTGGATTCAGTTTGTCTCGGACGAGAGAGCGAGGTCGACTATGCGCAACGCCTCACTTTTCATCCATTCCCATTATCCAGCATCCACACCATCCTGATGCCGTTTCAGTTACGATAGGCAGGTCATGTTGCTCGCACGCCAGACCACCGGCTGCCGAGAAGACTCTTCTACGGTGAGCTACAAGAAGGTAAACGCTCAAAAGGAGGGCAAAAGCAACGTTTGAAGATCTCCGTGAAAGCGGTTGTCACCAACCCCAACACCTGGGAACACGCTGCTCAGGACCTTGCTGAGTGGCGCTTCTCCCTGTACAAAGGACCGTGCTGAGTGGCGCTTCTCCCTGTACAAAGGACCGTGCTGAGTGGCGCTTCTCCCTGTACAAAGGACCGTGCTGAGTGGCGCTCCTTCCTGTACAAAGGACCGTGCTGAGTGGCGCTCCTCCCTGTACAAAGGACCGTGCTGAGTGGCGCTCCTCGCTGTACAAAGGACCGTGCTGAGTGGCGCTCCTCCCTGTACAAAGGCGCTGCAGCCTGTGAGGCAAACAGAACTGCTGCAGCAGAACAACGAAGACAAGCCAGAAAGTCAAGAGCCAGCGAAACCCCTGACACCACATGTGGCTCCCATCCGCTGTCCACACTGCCAGAGAACCTTCCAGGCGCAGATTGGCCTCTTCAGCCACCTCACAGATCAACCCAGCCCCCTCAAACCCCGGATGACTGAAGTAGTCCTCATCAGTTCGCGATGGACGAAAGAAGAAGAAGTTGAAACACGCGTAGCGTCGATAGCAATTGCGTAATTTAATAACGTAACGTAATTTACGTCAAACGCCCGCATTCGTTCCTTCGACGTAATACCCCACCACCCGTCTTAATGCACGAATCACCACCATGGACCCCCGGGCACGCCTACAAAATGTCAGCCCCATGCATGCGAAACTGACGGAAATACGAGGGAACAAACAGACAGACATACACACAGACAGACAGAGAGACAGACCGATAGACCGACAAAGAGAGAGAGAGAGAGAGAGAGAGAGAGAGAGAGAGAGAGAGAGAGAGAGAGAGAGAGAGAGAGAGAGAGAGAGAGAGAGAGAGAGAGAGAGAGAGAGAGAGAGAGAGAGAGAGAGAGAGAGAGAGAGAGAGAGAGAGAGAGAGAGAGAGAGAGAGAGAGAGAGAGGGGAAGAGAGAGAGAGAAAGAGAGAGAGAGAGAGAGAGAGAGAGAGAGGAAGAGAGAGAGAGAAAGAGAGAGACCGATAGATCGATAGACCGAGAGAGAGATAGACATACAGACAGACACACACAGAGACAAACCGACAGACAGACCGATAGACCGACAGACAGATAGACGGATAGACAGACAAACAGAGGTATAAACTACTTCATTATATAGATCTCGAAACATAGACGTTTGATACTAAACGAAATTAATTTAATTGGGGGACGGGTGACCAGCTGTTACGTTTAACGTTGTACATCGATGAATTTTCTCCAGAACATTGTTTGTGTGAGATTTCTGCTCATCTATTTGCCCCAGAACATTGTTTGTTTTAAATCCGTGCTCATGAGGGTGTTGACTTCTAGCGTTTCCAGGCGGTTTTGCGTTAAGAAGGTTGAAATACCTCCTGGCGAATACAAAATCTCCGTTGTAGCGCCTACATGGGCACCGGTCGATGTAATTAAAATGTTTATGTAGTGGAGGGGGTCTGGGGGATAAAGGACATTAGCTTTGAGTATGATATAATTTTCGGGAAATGTCAATCGTTTCTGAAAACGGTAGCTAGATGGTCTGCGAAATGTTCAGTGATTAAAATGCGAGGTAAATCCTAACGTCCTAGTATCGTACGCAGTGACTCTCTAAGCGTGTTGTGTTAACCGTGTCAATATAAATATGTCACACTGGACGTGTCAGGGTAAACGTGACACTCTGAACGTGTCAATCAATTAACCGAGTCGTGCAGTCACACTGACGTGTTGTCAGTAAGATGTTTGTCTTGCTAATATATATACCTACGTGCGTTAAAGCGAGTCATGGTCGATAATTATAGTCGTCTTGTTCAAATTATAGGTCAGTAACGACATATTTCTTCTCCGTGGTAGTGAACTACGGCGCTCCTCTTGTCGACTGCGGCTCGGCATCAAACATAGTTCGGGGCTACTGCGATTTTTTTTAAATCTTGCGTAGTGATATTTGACTATGACTATGGCATTCCTAGTTGCAACAATTATTTCGCAATCACTGGCTGTTTTTATGGCGCAAATTCAAATGACCATTTGATCATATTAACGTAAATAACGTATTAATGTTTTCTAGAAAGATTGCAATTTGAGTCAAATATTCATTAATTAGTTATTGCTAACTTAATTTCGTTAATTGACTGTTCAAGCTAACGACGTTGCATTTTGCTCATTGTCAATATCGCAGCCCAAGCGTTTAATGTCGTAAATCATAAGTGTGTAAGTGAGTGTGTTAAATCATAAGTGTGCGAGTGAGTGTGTTAAATCATAAGTGTGTGAGTGAGTGTGTTAAATCATAAGTGTGTGAGTGAGTGTGTTCGAGCTGTCAGGGATGACAGCCAAACTACGTGAAGTGGTACGTGGAACAACAACGTGTGTCTGTGGCGCCACTAATGCTCTTCTTTGTCGCGTTTACGCGACGAGCGTATCCATTGGCAGGACACCGGTGTTAATATGAATTTGGATTAAGGGAAAAACCGAGATATTAGACCTTTTCTTGTGTGCTTTGTCACAGCTATGTAGGTTGTGTATACAATTTTAAAGAGAAAGATCCACCGCAGGTCGGAATTGAACATTATGGAAACGGCGGGTAGATTAGTAATTTATAAACAGTCCTCTTCTTTTTCTTCTTCGTACCTTACACCTTTTGTACGATGGGATCTACATCACGAATTCTTTTCCTTTCTGTACACGAATTGTCTCCATATCTCCACCTCCCACTCTCATTCCCTCTCTCTCCCTTTTTCCATCTCTCCGTCTGCTCCTCCCCCTCTTCCTCTCCCTTTCGCTCTCCCAATCCCCCTCTTCCTTTCTCTTCCCCTCTCTATCCCTTTCCAACTCCCACTGCCTCTCCCTTTCACTCACACTCCGTCTACCTCTCCCATTTCCTCTCCCTCTCCCTCCCCTCTCCCTCCCCTCTCCCTCCCCTCCCCTTCCCTTCTCCCTCTCCCTCGTGTGTGTACACAAAAAACATGTAGACGCACGCACACACACACACACACACACACACACACACACACACACACACACACACACACACACACACACACACACACACACACTCCATTACGGTAGGATTGTAGAATATATGGATGCGTTGAAAAATGTGTTATTATACAACCAGCGACACAGATACCTCGGAGGGATGGAGGGATGGAGGGATGGAGAAACGGACGGACATGGATCTCCGAGAAGATCACTGACACGGTCCACGACTGACATCACAACGCATATCGTCGACAACGCATCATTCTTGACAGAATGTTGGTGACAGATAGCCGCAAGTCTTGCCAACTCTGGCACAAACTTGCTCTATCGACTCCTTTCCAAATTACCGTCGCCCACACAACATTTTCTCTTACAAAACTGTTATCAAAACGCAGGTTCAATGAAATATAATAGTACGAATCGGAATATTTATCATCCTGCAGAACGAAAATTAAAAACCTCAAATAAGTCAGTCACCGGGCTGTGTCGAAATTGATTGTAATCACGATTATGGGCGATTTGTTAGCGAAACAAGCCGTCATCACGAATATCATTCAGGAGGCACACGAATGTTTATAACTACACGCTGTGACAGCTGATCGAAGATCGTAGAGCATATTTCTGAATGAGCCAGATTAACACAGTAATGGCCACCAGTAATTGTCGTCGCAGGCCTGCAGGTTTACATTCCGCAATTACCATCGAACGAATTGTCTTACACACAATTTCTGTAACCTAGGTTATGTTATCAAGTTCTGCTATTCTGGATCAGCCACAAGTCACGTAACCTTTCCCGGCATGCAATACGCAGAGGGATAATATTAAAACTTCAATAAATTCCAAGAGAATCGAGCTCATAGACTCATTTGCTGCTTCTTGAATCCAACGATGTTTTGACATGTCCCCCTAAAATGAGCGCTCTAGCGATGCATGACAGTGACTATTTAACCATCGCCCTCTACGCTCGGTCGTCACATATCAACGGATAGACGATACTGTCTGCTTCTTCAGACTTCAGGTATGTCTATCGATTTCTCGGCTAGAGTAGCCTTACAACATATTACTCGTTTTAACCAGGCATTTTTTTGCAACATTGTCGTGTACTAACGAAATTGTTGTGATGCTGATACCGACAACGGAACAAAATGTGTGTTATTCTGCCATGACTACTGAAATGGCTGTTAAACCATAACATAATAACAACGGAGATAATCTTACGAATCGTACCAAGAGAAAGAATTGGCGTGAAACATTTTGTTTGATCCAACACGATGATCAACATTTCAAAGTACAATAGTGGTAGATCAGTACAATTTAAATCCATCCACTGAATCGTGCAAGTATGTGGCATGTCCATTTTGATGTTATATACAAAATAAGTAAGAGTTCTAAAACAAACTGTTAGCAAATCAGAACAGCTGCACGTGTCGAAATAACTATATTTTCGTAACTTCCGTTAGGTGAGCTATACCAATGTAGCAGCTGTAATGCCATTAATTACGAAACGCATCTAAAATCATGCTACATAAAATTAAGTGTAGTCACGATAACGGTTCCGTTATACACAGTTGTCCGCTGTGGTGAAGTGTCCGCTATGGCCAAGTGTCCGCTATGGCCAAGTATCCGCAATGGCCAAGTGTCCGCTATGGCAGTTGTTATATATCACACCTGTAAGCCACGTGGTGGACGTTATTGAAAATATATATCTTTCACTGAAAGTATTACAAAAGAGTTGGTTAACTTGTTAAATAATCATTTGGCCAGTTAAGTACTTTCATAACAACTATATTAGGATTTATTTAATTAGCCTTACAAAAGAGTTGATTAACTTGTTAAATAATCATTTCACCAGTTAAGTACTTTCGTAACAGCTATATTAGGGGTTGAAATAATTAGTTTATTCTGTTTAATTTGAAATAAATGTTGAAACATTCTTTTTCTGATCATTGTATTTTTAGGATATACAATGGAAGACTAAATAACAAAAGTTGTTGTTGTTGGTCGTGTTGTTGTTGTTATTGTTATAGTTATGTTGATTCCGTTGAATTAACCTATATATTACGTATGATTCATAAAATTTGTTTCAGGAACCGCCGGAAGTACCGACACCGAAGCTTGAAAGATGCCTGGTGTCCTTGCTACTAAGGAGATCTCGGAGACGCGCAAAGACAAATCAAGCGTGCATCGTGTCGGTCCGCTATCGCCTCTCTGCGCCGTCATCCTGGTGTGCTCTATCCTCGCCTTCATCATCTCGACTGTTGCCTTCTTGACTTCATATTGGCTCAAGGATGGATCCACTCATGTGGGATTGTGGAGATATTGCCCCGCCGGAGTTTGTGCGCCGGTACCCGGCGCTGTGGTCACCGGTAAGAATCACTACACGTAACAGACGGCTCCACTAGTTAGACCGTAGCAAATCTCGTTTTATTTATTACTTGAAATTCCATCTCCCTCAGTTCACTAATGTCATTATAAGATAGCTCACGTTTGTCGGCAATGCTTAGCGATTCCAATATATATATATATATATATATATATATATATATATATATATATATATAATTATTATATATATATGTATATGTATGTGTGTGTGTGTGTGTGTGTGTGTGTGTGTGTGTGTGTGTGTGTGTGTGTGTGTGTGTGTGTGTGTGTGTGTGTGTGTGTGTGTGTGTGTGTGTGTGTGTGTGTGTGTGTGTGTGTGTGTGTGTGTGTGTGTGTGTGTGTGTGTGTGTGTGTGTGTGTGTGTGTGTGTGTGTGTGTGTGTGTGTGTGTGTGTGTGTGTGTGTGTGGCAACATATTCACAACTTTACGATGTTATATAGTTGTAAACGTTTATAATGCTACGGGTCCAAATGCTGTTCCTCGTTACCTGGGGATTCATTATATTCAATTCGGGATCAGTTTAGAAAAAATACTGTATAACTATAACACTGGCGTATTTTATGATATTATTTTGTTAGTAAAAAAAACTGTTTGTAGAGATAAAAAAAGTTATCAGTCATCGTTTTTGGCTGTTATTCGAGTAATTAAAAATCCTAGTTTTGCTGAACTGCGTTTTCCAAAGGTCAAGCACTTTTTTCGGCACTGTGTTTACTTGACCATTTTGATGTTGCTTGTTTCAGCCTCTTTCAAAGGGATTCGGTACATGGTATCTCTGTCCCTGATCCTGTCCTTGGCCTCACTCGTGCTGTCGATTCTGTACACGTTCGCCCACTCTCTCGGCAAAGGCCTTGTTCTGTTGCTGGTCATTCTCGCGGCGTCGTTTGCAGGTAACACTGTCCGTAGTCCAGCTGTGCGCGTGAGTGCATGTCCCGGGAAGGGGGAACGCAAACTTGCCAGTATACCATCCTTGTAAAAGCAACGTACCCATACCTATGCCTACATTGTATTTAGCTCCCCCCCCCCATGATGGATGTTTACCGGGAGAGAGTGTATGCCTCTGTATTGTATAGATGATGTACATTTTATTTGTGCTTGTGTTTTGTACACATGCCTGTCTACGTGTGCCGCAGCTTATATATGATACATGTTTATATTTGTTATATGACGGCCTACATGTAGTATTGTGTCCATTACTGGCAATGTCAATGACACGTTGGTAAACAATAATATCTGTTTTCGTTGTTCGTTCAGCACCTTTTCTCCAACTTTCGTTCAATGTTTACAACATAAGTAAAACCAAGTAACACCTATAACTGACCCATCATCTTTGTTCTTTCAGGGCTGTTTATGGTCTTTGGCGCCATCTGGTTCATGGCGGATGTGACGACAGATTTAGGCAGCTCGTTCTTTCTCGGCGGTTTGGCCGGTGTCCTCGACATAGTCGTCGCCATAATAGCCATCGTGCAGAGCGTGAAATCAGACGTCGACTAAAGTTGTCACTCGACCCGGAACTTGCACAGTGTGAAACGTTACACGAACAATAGCAACGAAGCGAATACTGCGAACCAGACAGCTTCCAAGCAATATGTCCGAACCGCGTCGTCGTGAGCGATAATAGAGTCAACAACTACCTGGAGAACGTGTTAAATGTGTCTGATTCATCAGGACATGCATAGTTGTAATTATTAATCGACCAAAGCGTCATTTAGGTATGCCCAAACTAGTTTCATGAATAAATAACACATTGTCTTACAGTTAGTAACCATCGTGACGGGAAGCAATCGTCCACGGACCTTCTAATGAATATCAGGTCACGCGTTGTGCGCATGTCACAAATGATGAGCGCTGGGAGATTGCGGGAACTGCTGTTGATTACATTAAAAACGTCATTTCACCGTCATTTGTAATCATTCCAGATAGGCGAATATATTTTCCTATTACTGTATAATGTGTCCATGTGGTACTTTTAGTATTATTATTAGTTAGTGTCTATGATTGTGTTTTCCATTTGAATAACACTAGTAAGAAGTGTAAAAAGTCCACGTTAAAAAGACCAGAATTTTCGTCAGTTGCAGAAAATAACAAAGCCTCCATCGTAATAAGCACACTATCACTTTATTAATTAGTTATTACATATTTATTGGCTACAGTTTCTTCCGCACTTCAAAATAAGTTCATTTTGTCCGGTAGTTTCCTTCGCCGCTATTGACCATGACATTGTTGTACAATTGCATAGTCAATTCAGTCTATGCGAATGTTTCAACGCACTTGTTTGTACGTGTCATATTAACATCACATTCACAATAAACTATAGTTATCGTACTAAGTTGTACGTGTTGCATTTAACATGATTAGGAAATGCTCCATCATATACAGTTGTCCGTTGCGGCCAGGTTGTGAGCCGCCAATATATGAATTAGATGCTATGTAAAGATTAAAAGTATATCTCTCCCCTCCTCCCCCCCGTCCTCCCCTTTATCCCCCTCGCCTCTCAATGCATCTAATGAGATTTATATTATCATTTAGTGAAAATACGCTACATCACATTACAGCACATATGTGCAACTAAGTACTGATTGACCTGTGTTGCATTTTGAAGAAGATCCCTCAGGAGACAGTAGTTTGAATGCGACGATTCCGAAGTAGCACAGCTGCGTGTGACTGCACAGTGGAAAACCACCAGTGGAACGCCGTTGAGTGCCTTCACTTACTGTTGAACGGTCCAGTGAGTTTCGTCGAGCGGCACTGTGAAGCCCGCCGCACACCGAACCATTGAACACGACTGATTTAATCGACCGTCGTAGCCATATCGCGTACGGTCGTCGCGACTGTGGACTTTACAGCTGGTCTACGACTGACCACCAAACACACTTCTTGTCGGACGTCATCAATATGCGAAAACGTGTTGCAGAAAGTTTCAATGGATGTAATATGATCTGTTTGACAAACTTTAAACATTGTTCTCACCACTTATTGGAAAACAACAAACCCACTGCCTACCCTTTGATCCTTGCAAGACATTATGTTATCCTCGTTTTTTTACAATATATTATATATATATATATATATATATATATATATATATATATATATATATATATATATATATATATATATATATATATATATATATATATATATATATATATATATATATATATATATATATATATATATATATATATATATATATATATATATATATACACACGCATACGCACACGCACACGCACACGCACACACACACACACACACACTGGACGACTGTTTACGATTATCTGGGACGCGACGGTCGAGTTGCATCGGTCTTGATCAATCGTGCAGTGTGTTGCTGGCTTGAACGCTAGGCGTACATTGCTAAATTGTTGATGCCAGTCGTGTGTTTGTTCGGCTTAAAACGGATCAATCGTGCATTGTACGCATCTAAAACAATCGAGTCGCGTATTGATTTGGCCGACGCAACAGTTGTTGCACCGATTCGAAAATTGAACCACGTCTATGATATGACGCAACTTACCGTAGAGTCGGACAATGTAAGCTGGTCTGCAATTCAACAAAACTCAGTCGCTGTAATGAGCCAATCGCTGCACATTTTCAGAGATAATTACGGAAAACGCCCCTTGGTAGAATACATTAAATATAATATGAACGTAGCATAGTTTAAGTTCCGCTAGCCATGCTGTAAATATGAAGGAATATTACTAAGCCAGTTTGCATGAATTGTAATTCATATTTTATATTTTAACTTCAATTTAAATGAATAACTATAGCAGCCTGATATGTTACTATCATATAATTTGCATGTATGCATCTTATGTTTAATCAAGAAATCGTCCATATTTATATGGACGAGCCAATACGGTCCATATCTCCCTGTGTTTAAAGGCATGACTTATCATTGAGGTTTAACGTCCGTCTTGCTACTGCGCTCGATCAGAACCGTCCAGGCGTGTCTTTATTCTGCTCGGCGGTCACGAGAGCGCACTGTCACGGCTGTGTAGTCGCTACCTGGACTGACTTTAGTGTGCGCTGTGGGGGCGATCAAGCATAGCGAACGAAAAACACGGGGGGGGGTTGTGGACCGCAATACACCAGGCAGTTGCCCGTGTTGTCCCAAGTATGGGGCAAGACGGTTTTTTTGGCACTCTTACTATTTTTTAAATGCAACTCAGCTAATTTGTCTATTTGTGTGCGCGTGTGAGCGTGTGCGCATGTGTACGTGCGCGTGTGCGCGTGTTTTGAGCACATAGGCTCGCACGCACACACGCATGTACGCTTGCACATGTGTGTGCGTCCCCAGTGTTTACGTGCGTGTTTGCATGTCTTCCTGCCTTATTTACACACTGGCGTTGTCTCCACCGAATGCAAATTGTCATTTAATGGGACCGATTCACAATCAATTAGTGACTATCTGGGTTATCTCTTATAACCTGATGCCACTGACATAGTAAACACGTGGTGAATGGAACTAATTGTCATAACGAGAATCTCATTAACCTGATTACAGTACGAACACGTGCTACGCGAAACATTCTTTCAGGGTTAAGGTTAACATAACCGAGAAATATAATGCTGGCGTTTATGTATCCTGACTTGGCTGAGTTTATTAAGTTCAAACTCCGGTACGGTGGGCCAGAACCATTTGTTTATATTAAGCGGTTAATTCATTCAATCGTCGAATGTTCATACAACGGGACTAGAGAATCATTTTGTTCCAGCCAATATAGTTCACTCTACCACACGGCTGATTCTGTTATCCGCGATTCTGTTAAGCGAGTACACTGTCCATGACAGGCTGCGGATGTAATAACATCAGGCTGTCTACAACTGTAACGTGACGTTTAGTTTTGTGAGTGTTAGAAAATGCATTAATTGACGGTGCATTTTATCGCCCGAATACGGCGAGATCAAATGGCGTACTTTGTGGCCAAGCGAACCGCCCGTAATAGACGATCCGGTATGGGTCGAGTTCTACCCGTAATGGCCGACTTCAGTGGGTATTGATTCAAGGGGCGCATTGGGCCATGGCACCGATTGGCTTAATGTTTACTTTTGTGTGTATCCTGTTGCGCCACTACACGGCAGCATGGAAAACTAATGGGTGACTAGGCTTGTCCCCCCATCCACCCCCCTTCCCCCCGCGAAAACCTAGATACGCCACTACCCGAGATCAACCTGCAATGGCCGAGTTCTATTCGTTTTGGACGAGTTTTATCAGTAGTTGCCGAGTTCTACCCGCATTGGACGATTGTTATCAGTTTTGGCCTGGTTCTACCCGTATTGGCCGAGTTATACCCGCCTTGGTTGAGTTTAGCCCGCATTGGCCAAGAAACTGTCGACCTGACGTTTGAATAATTTCAGACGTCATCTTCATCGAGTACGTGTTGACTTAGTTAAATGTATGATTCGGCGCACGGAAAAATATTTTGTATGAATATATGTTCATATTCGCATAGTCTTTGTATTGGCCTGAGTGTAGCCGCATTGGTCCGAGGCCGCACCAAGGCAACACGAATATGAACAATTAATAACCGCAGCAAAACTACCCATCCTCCAGACGAATAAATTGGTAGTTCGTAAGTGACTGTTATAGTAACATTATTTAAAAACAATTCAGAATAACCAACATTATCCCAGAAATATCCATTTATATATCTTGGTATTTAGTGTTGTCAGTCAATATCTTGACGGCTTTGTTTTGTTTTTCGAAAAATTAATTAGAAATGAGAGGGACCTTTAATTTACTTTTGAACATTTCATAATTTTGAAATTTAATATATTCATGGATATAATAAATTATGGTTATCACAATTAACCGTATATTTTTTATTGTTGTTGTTGTTGTTATTTTATTTTTTATTTTTTTGTTGCGAGGCAAAGTAACTCTGTGCTACAGCTAATAAGTGACTGCTGAACTGACAAAGGAAATGTTATTTCATGCTCCATCCAATTACATGTGACCATGATTAGAACATGTTCCGTTATAAACATGTGTCCGTTAAAAACATATGTCCGTTATAAATGTGTGTCCGTTATAAACGTGTGTACGTTATAAACATGTGTCCGTTATGTCGACACGTCTAAAAGCAGAATTGACAGATATTTGGCAAGGGTAGGTCACACAGAAATTGTTAGATCTCGATAACTACGACGGCTTCTTTGTCCACTTGCCGCCTGCTGTACGTTGTTTTATTGTTATGGTATGGGTGTTAAATCTAGCAAATATTGTTTTCCTGACTAACTTTAAGTGTACGCACATTACCCAACCGGACATTACCCGAGGACATTAGCCCTGGACAATAGCCCCGCGTTAGAAAAATACCGTCCGCCTCTAGGAACAGTGACTGATCAATAGGCGCAGTCGATTTTATATACTTTCTTGCTTTAGGGGTTAGTACTTAAGGGTTACGACTTAGTATTAGCAATTATGTTTTAGGAATCATGTTTGTTATGGTTAGGATTTAGTGTTAATATTGGTGCTTGTAGGGTTCATAGTTTACAGCATTACTGATGTTGAGGTTGTAGGAATAAATTTAAGGGTTACAATTGTTTAATTCGGATTTGCTTTAGGAGTTAGGCATTTATTAATAGGGAATAGATTAGGAGTTAAGGGTAGGGTTTCTTCTGGTAGGGTTTTTCGGTTTATGACGCTACCCGGTGGATAGTGTCATATTAGTGTAATGTCAAGGGGTAATGACCGGTGGGGGAGGTAATGTCCTATAACCGTTTCGGAGTGATGTATTTGGTGATTATGTACAAACACACGTCAATTTGTTTGTAATTTGTTGAACATTATTTGGACTATCGCCTTCGTGGCCACACGCGAAAATGCATGAAAAATGCCTGATGTTAATAGAACTTCTAAAAAATATATGCATGATTATCTTGCTGGCGCTTAGAGCCAGAACAATAACATTATCCCGCTGGCGCTTAGACTCAGAACAACAACATTATCTTGCTGGCGCTTAGAGTCAGAACAACAACATTATCCCGCTGGCGCTTAGACTCAGAACAACAACATTATCTTGCTGGCGCTTAGAGCCAGAACAACAACATTATTTATATTCCTGTTTTCCGCGAGGCTACGAGCCGGACTTGATCGCAAAATTTAGATAATAACTATGTATGACATAGAGCACTAAATATTATCGTTAAACACACAAGTTGTGTACACCCTACCTTTATTTTACATTTTCACAACATATATAAAAGCGATTCCGTTGAATTGATTGATCGTGATTTCGTGCGATGTGTTTTGAAATTAGTAGGCCACTGTCCACATTTCTCTCACACATTGATCGACACACGCCAAACCTTTCAGAATCAACGAAGCGTGCAACGCGTGCCGTCGTTGCACTGATGACTATCTCGCCGATAATTGGCATATCATATTGCACTGTCACTGTACGAAATAGAGTAGCTTAGGGGTCGTTCAAAAACCTGGAGGAGTTGGAGTCTTAGGGGTCGTTCAAAAAGCTGGAGGAGTTGGAATCTTATGTACAGTGTTTTTTTCTAGTAGACGTGTCGGAGGCTTTTCGTAAGTTTTTTTTATCTGACAAGAAAAATGTCTGACGCGAACCGTATACCACATTTCCCGACAGTGGCGCCACTCACCATATCACCACTGATTCCACACTTCCCAACAGTGGCGCCACTCACCATATCACCCGACAATTGTGCCACACACCATATCACCACTGATACCACACTCTCCGACAGTGGCGCCATCCACCATATCACCACTGATACCACACTTCCCGACAGTGGTGCCACTCACAATATCACCACTGATACCACACTTCACGACATTGGTGCCACTCACCATTTCACCACTGATACCACACTCCCCGACAGTTGTGCCACTCACCATATCACCACTGATAACACACTCCCCGACAGTGGCGCCACTCAGCATATCACCACTGATACCACACTTCCCGACAATTGTGCCACGCACCATATCACCACTGATACCACACTCCCCGACAGTGGCGCCATCCACCATATCACCACTGATACCACACTTCCCGACAGTGGTGCCACTCACCATATCACCACTGATACCACACTTCACGACATTGGTGCCACTCACCATTTCACCACTGATACCACACTCCCCGACAGTTGTGCCACTCACCATATCACCACTGATAACACACTCCCCGACAGTGGCGCCACTCACCATATCACCACTGATACCACACTTCACGACAGTGGCGCCACTCACCATATCACCACTGATAACACACTCCCCGACAGTGGCGCAACTCACCATATCACCACTGATACCACACTCCAAGACAATGGTGCCACTCACCATATCACCACTGATAACACACTCCCCGACAGTGGCGCCACTCACCATATCACCACTGATACCACACACCCCGATAGTGACGCCACTCACTATATCTCCACTGATACCACACTCCCCGACAGTGGTGCCACTCACCATATCACCACTGATACCACACTCCCCGACAGTGGTGCCACTCACCATATCACCACTGAAACCACACTTCCCGACAGTGGTGCCACTCACCATATCACCACTGATACCACACTTCCCGACAGTGGCCCACGCACCATATCACCACTAATGCCACACTTCCCGACAGTGGCGCCACGCACCATATCACCACTGATATCACACTCCCCGACAGTGGCGCCACTCACCTTATCACCACTGATACCACACTTCACGACAGTGGTGCCACTCACCATATCACCACTCATACCACACTTCCCGACAGTGGTGGCATTCACCATATCACCACTGATACCACACTCCCTGACAGTGGCGCCACGCACCGTATCACCACTGATACCACACTTCACGACAGTGGTGCCACTCACCATATCACCACTCATACCACACTTCCCGACAGTGGTGCCACTCACCATATCACCACTCATACCACACTCCCCGACAGTGGCGCCACGCACCGTATCACCACTGATACCACACTTCCCGACAGTGGTGCCACTCACCTATCACCACTGATACCACACTCCCCGACAGTGGCGCCACGCACCGCACTGCCACAACTTGATTATACATTCGAAATGGACTGTTGGCGGAGTGGCATAAATGATTCGTAGACTTGGTGACGTCAATGTTCTCTACGACTTATGACGCGTAGCATTTGTTCATTGAAATACATAAAATCGCCCACCCAATAGTTTCTCTCTCATAGAACTCTCATCAAAATGCAGGTTTTGTATAATATAATAACAGCAACCGGGATAGTATTTTTGGGCCGTAGGCCGTAGACATATATCACCCTGCTCAACGAAGAAACCCTCAAACAATTCAGTCACCGGGCTGTGTCGAAATTGAGGGGTATCACGTTTGGGAGAGACACATTAACGAAACACATCATGTTCATGAATGTCATACGTACGCGAATATCATACGTAAACGAATGTCATACGTACACGAATGTCAAACGCACGAGAGTGTCATAGGTAAACGAATGTCATACGTACACGAATGTCAAACGTACGCCAATGTCATACGTAAACGAATGTCGTACGTACACGAATGTCAAACGTACGCGAATGTCATATGTAAACGAAAGTCATACGTACACGAATGTCATACGTACACGAATGTCACACCTACGCAAATGTCATATGTACACGAATGTCATACGTACGCGAATGTCATATGTACACGAATGTCATACGTACGCGTACGTTATACATGCACAGATATTATACGTATTCGAATATCATTCGTACGCGAATGTCATACGTACACGAATGTCATACGTACACGAATGTCTTACGTTCAGGAATGTCATATATTCACGAATGTTATACATAGACGAATGTCGTACGTACACGAATGTAGTACGTACATGAATGTAGTACGTACTCGAATGTCATACGTACACAAATGTCGTACGTACACGAATGTCATACCTATACGAATGTCATAAGTACGTCAATGTTTGACAATGTGCTGTTACATTCCAAAACAATTGATAGGAGCATTTCTTAATTAGTCAAAATAACACAGTATTGAACACCAGCGAGAAATATAATTGTCGTCTCACGCCTGCAGTTGTACATTCCGTAATTACCTGTGAACGAATTGTCTTACATATAGTTCCGGTAACCTAGGCTATGTTATCTGGTTCTGCTACTCTAGATCAACCACAAGCGACATATAGTTCCGGTAACCTAGGCTATGTTATCTGGTTCTGCTACTCTAGATCAACCACAAGCGACATATAGTTCCGGTAACCTAGGCTATGTTATCTAGTTCTGCTACTCTAGATCAACCACAAGCGACATGACCATTCTCATCATTCTCATCTTGGAATAAGCAGAGGGTCATATTAAAACGTCAATGTATTCCAAGAGAATATAACTCCTAAACTCATTCGTTGCGTCTTGAATCCACGGATATCTTGAGGTGCCCGTTAACAGAAATAAGCGCTCTAGCGATGCATGACAGTGAATATTTAACCATCGCCCTCTAAGCTCGGTCGTCATATATCAACTTATAACTGATACTGCCACTGTCTGCTTCCTCAGACTTCAAACACCAGGAACGCCCTTCGATTTCTGGACTAGACTAAACGTACAGCAAGTTACTCGTTTTAACTAGATATATTTTTACCAATTGCAATTGTTATATCCTAACTAAATTGTTGTTATGTTGATACCGACAACGGAACACGACAAGTTATACGTTAGTCTGCCACAACTAGTAAAATGGCTGTTAAGCACATAATGTAATAACAACGAATACATTTTGCGAACCCAGATAAAAAGTGGCGTAAGACATTTGTTTTGATCCATTATAGAAGTTTAATATCTGACACACCGTTTGGTTTTTGTCCACTGAATCGTTCAAGTCTATGTCATATTCATTTTGCTATTATATACAAAATAAGCAATTGTTGTATAACAAAATGTTGTTAAATCAGAACACCTGCACACGTGCCGAAATAACTATATTCCTTAACCTTCGTTAGGTGAGCAAGACCTGAGTATTTCCTTAATACCTGAATATTCCTTAACTTCCGTTAGGTGAGCAACACCTGAATAGCAACTTCGGAAAACAACATGTTCCGTTATATATTTCTTCGTTGTGGTCAAGTGTTCACTATGGTTTGTACATGTATTTTTTCACTGAAAGATTATCTGCCTTAACATTAGAAAATAGTTGCTTAAATAATCACTTCACCATTTAAGGACGTTCACTATATGCTACATTAGTGGTTGAATTAAATAGTCATTTCCTTTAATTGGTGATACATTTTGGAACGTCAGTTCTTTTTATGAACACTGTGCATTTGCAATATACAAAGAAAGATATATGACAGCAATAATAACTACGTTAATTCGTTGATTTATTGGTAGTATTAGTATTATAATTTTATTCATCCTCCGCTACCTGAAACGAAACATTTAAATACATGTTCATATATTAAAGACACACAATAAAATAGTAAAATGACTATAACAGGCTTGTGTGCCGTTATCTTATGATGCGCTTCTCTCGCCTTCATCATTTCGATTGTTGCCTCCTCGACTTCCTACTGGCTCAAGGAAAGACCCGTTCATGTAGGACTGTGGATACTTTGTGTCAGTAGAGCTTGCTCGAAGGTGCCCTTTGGTTTTGCAGACCAACAGCCAACACCGACAGCTGAACGAGAGCTCTAAACAGAACCCAGAAACTCATGCAACGCGCAACTCGCTTTTCATCCGACATTTTAAAATGTTAACGCGAAGAAGGTTTATATCTATAGTATACCTTAACTAAGTTCAGTTACAAAACGATAACAAAAGCGAGATCATGATATTAGCACGCCGTTACTCTATTAGCCATAGAGACTAATTATTATTAGTTATGTCTTAACATAGAATATTTATCCCAAATCATTATTGGCTACAGTTTCTTCCCTACTAGAACAAAAATAATTTCTTGTAATCGTATTCTTCGCTGAATTTAATTATGGCATTATTGCAAAACAGTTGAGTCAATATTGTTTATGTGAATGTTGCAATGCAGTTTTGTGTTTAAAACTCCTTCGTCAACTTATTTAGCCTATCACAAATCAGGTTCGTTGATGTCCAAATACGTAGTGTGTGAATAGTTTAAGTAATATCCGCAGTAAATTTAATACAAAAGTGCGGTATTTTTCAAATCATGGAAATAATTTACTTTAGTCATTAGATATTATGGTTAGGCTCTCAATAGTGGATATCCAAAATGGTAAACACTTTGAGTATCAATGCTGACCATGGACGTGGCTTCCATCCTCTCGCCGATCACATGACAATGTTAAGACATTTCAACTAGGGTGAAATTCGTGAGTCTTCAGCGTTTCTGTTTTCACTTCAGTAGTATGTGTGATGATCTGAAGGATTAAAGATGGCCCCATGTTTCGATGGCTACTAAAAATAGATTTTGCGGATATCCCGGACGATGTCCTGTGTGAGAGTATAGGGAACTACTCACTTCAATTAATATTTGACCAAGCATTAAGTAATTTAATAGTTTGACTGATGATTTAAAAAAAAAACTAGAAAAGTTGCACAAACCAGCTAGCATGTTGCAGGAGATACTAGGTGGTTTGATTATTTACAAAATTAATTTGAAATGAGAGGGATTTTAACTTACTGTTGAATATTTCATAATTTGAAATTTAATATATTCATGGATATAATAAATTATGATTGTCAGAATTAACCGCATGTGATGTTGTTGTTATTGTTGTTGTTGTTGTTATTGTTGTTGCGAGGCTCAGTAGCTCTGTGCAACAGTTAATAAGTAACTACCGAATTGACAAAGGGAATATTATTTCATGTTCCATCCAATTACATGTGACAATGATTAGAACATGTTCCGTTATAAACATGTGTCCGTTATAAAAATGTGTCCATTATGGACAGGCCTTGCAAAATAAACGCCGTCAGTGTCGACACGTCTAAAAACAGAATAGACAGATATCTGGCAAGGACGGGTCACGTACAACTGTACACTTGTTAGAATCTCGATAACTCCGACGGCTTCCTTGTCAATTTGTCGTCTGGTGTATATTGTTTTATGGCAATGATGTTAAATCTTGCAAATATTGTTTAACTATCTGGTACACGTGTTCACGTACATTGTATTATCCTAGTATTATGACTAACTTGAAGTATACGCTTAAAGTGAATTCATAAATTAGACATACAATAAAGTCAATATCGTTTTCTTTGTTTCCCGACAGTGGCGCCACTCACCATATCACCACTGATACCACACCCCGGACATTACCCCGAGGACAATAGCCCCCGGAAAATAGCCCCGCGCTAGAAAAATACCGCCAGCCCCTAGGAACAGTGACTGATCAATAGGCGCAATCGATTTTATATACTTTCTTGCTTTAGGGGTTAGTACTTAAGGGTTACGGCTTAGTATTAGCAATTATGTTTTAGGGATCGTGTTTGTTATGGTTAGGATTTAGTTTTAATATTGGTGCTTGTAGGGTTCATAGTTTATATCATTAATGTATTTGAGATTGTAGGAATAAATTTAACGGTTACCATTTTTTATTGAGGATTTATTATTAGGGTAGAGATTAGGAGTTAAGGATAGGGTTTCTTCTAGTAGGGTTTTTCGGATAATGACGTTACACGGCGGGTAGTGTCATATTAGTTTAATATCGAAGAGGTAATGTCCGGGGGGAGGGTAATGTCCTATAACCGTTTCGGAGTGATGTATTTGGTGATTATGTACAAACACACGTCAATTTGTTTGTAATTTGTTGAACATTATTTGGACTATCGCCTTCGTGGCCACACGCGAAAATGCATGAAAAATGCCTGATGTTAATAGAACTTCTAAAAAATATATGCATGATTATCTTGCTGGCGCTTAGAGCCAGAACAATAACATTATCCCGCTGGCGCTTAGACTCAGAACAACAACATTATCTTGCTGGCGCTTAGAGTCAGAACAACAACATACTCTTGTTTTCTTGATCGCACAGTGTACATAATCGCACAGTTCAGATAACCGCACAGTTTAGATAATAACTATGTAGACAAAGAGCAATAAATATTATCGTTTGTGAACACCCTCTCCCTACCTTTATTTTACATTTTCACAACACATATATAAAAGCGATGCCGTTGAATTCATTGATCGTAATTTCGTGCGATATGTTTTGAAATTAGCACTGTCCACATTTCTCTCACACATTGATCGAAACACCTGCGCCAAGCATTTCAGGGTCAACGAAGCGTGCAACGCGTGTCATTCATGCACTGATGATTATCTTGCCGATAATGAGCATATCATATTGTACTGTCACTGAACGAAATAGAATAATTAGGGGTCGTTCAAAAATGTGAACATCATCGTACACTACCTGGGGAGTTGGAGTCTTACGTACGGTTTGTTTTCTAGTAGACGTGTCGGAGGCTTTTCGTAAGTTTTCTTCTGATAAGAAAATGTCCGACGCGAATCGTATACCACACTTCCCGACAGTGGCGCCACCCACCATATCACCACTGATACCACACTTCCCGACAGTGGTGCCACGCACCATATCACCACTGATACCACACTTCCCGACAGTGGCGCCACTCACCATATCACCACTGCCACAACTTGATTAAAAATTCGAAATGGACTGTTAGCAGAGTGGCATAAACAATTCGTAGGCTTGGTGACGTCAATGTTGTCTATGACTTATTACACGTAACTTTTGTTCATTAAAGTGCATAACTTAGTTTAATAAAAATCGACCATTTTCGTGGCACAGTAACATTTCAACATTGAAATAGAGCTATTTTGTTTACAAACATTAGGAGTTTACCAAATGATATGAAGATATGCAAAACCTGCACATAAGTGTAGGTGTGACGAAGTAGTGACTCTGTCTGTGTGTCATGAGTTGGTTTGTAGATGAGCACTGGCCTCGATTATCCAGGCTCCGTCTGTCGCACACAAGAGACTCTCGAGTCACTTACACTTTTCACTGTAACGAATGTTGTTTGTTACCCAGAATCTGATTAACCAATGATATTTACTGTCATACTAACTCTTCAGCTATTAGTAACATTGTCTAAGCGTATACAATGCATTAAAAACAATGTTAGACTTCGCTGTCTTTCTTCACACTCGAAGGCAATCTTGATGTGGTCACCGAGATGCAAAAACCGCTGTACTTTAGAAACACGATGTCATATCCGAAAACGTTGTGCAATATTTTCCCAACATTGCCACATGCGTTTAATATTTCCATCATGCAAATTAAATATCTTTTATAATAATAATATTGTCCTAGCTAAATATTGATCGGCAGATGGCGCCACAAATGTCGTCCCTCCAAGAAACGTTACTGATTAATTCAACATTATTGCATTACATGGGTCGTATGTTTTGTTTATCATAATATGACTGAGCTGCCTTTCCATAAATAGATAGTTCAATGTATGTATTTATGAAATCACGGATTTGTTAATAAGACGAAGTGGTGCCTTGCAATATGAATGTTTGAATTAAATTTGATATTCCAAGTGTGTGTTATCCCAGTCAACACATAATGTGTTATATACGAAAATGAGATATGGTGTTTTATAAAATTATATTAAATATATTTTTAGTTTATGCTCAACGAAATGTTATCTTATGATTTAACACAACTTACATATAGAAAGTAACTGTAATGTGATTCCCCTTTCTACATGTAATATGCAGGTGTACGCGCGTGACTCTCTGCTCTTTGTCTCTCTCTCTCTCTGTTTTTGTCTGTCTGTCTGTCTGTCTGTCTGTATGTCTATCTCTCTCTCTCTCTCTCTCTCTTTTCTCTCTCTTCTCTCTCTCTCTCTCTCTCGCTTTATATTTATTTCTCTCTCTCCCTCTCTATCTCCCCCATCTCTCTTTTTCTCCCTCTCCCTCCTCTGTCTATCCCATCTCTCTCTCTCATTCTCCCTCCTATCTCCCCCATATCTATCTCTCTCTCTCTCTCTTTCTCCCTCCCCTAGCTCCCTGGTGAACATTGTATATATATATATATATATATATATATATATATATATATATATATATATATATATATATATATATATATATATATATATATATATATATATATATATATATGTCTTACATTTTCAGCCTACTTATAGCTCACTGGTGAACATTGAGTTGAATACCAGGTTAGAAGGAAGGCTTTGTGTGTCTTGGTAGAACGGTTATCGTGGATGGGCTTTAAGAGGGTAAGGCGCTACTACGGAGGATACAATCAGGTGTGAATGAGGCAGGTAAAGGGAGCCGTGGCCGACAGATACCTGTCAATCAAGTCGCAGTAGTTTTGTGAGTACGAGTACATGGGTCAGGGCAACTATAGGATCAAAGTGGGCGGGGCGAATGAGGATGAATGACCCGAGTAAAGAGATCGGTATGTAGTAGGGCTTAGCGAGAAGAACTTAAACGGGTTGGCATGGGTGGTTATTTAGTGGTTATTTGGTGCGAGGATGGTAGACTGCCAAGAAATGTAAAATGTGAAATGCTATTCTAGAGGCTGAGTAGCAGTTAGCGTTGATGTCAAAGTTTCAGAACAATTTTGGTTAGCGGCATCAAATCATTGGGTTGATTAAGATACACACAACACATAAAGAACAAGATCTTCTTAAGCATTATGTTTAAGGTAACAGTTAAGCCTCTTTTAGAATACTGCACACAAGCTTGGAGGCCATGTCGCAAGAAAGACAATGACAAATTATAAGGAATGGAGCTGATCACGGAACCGAGAGATATGTAATAATCATAAAAATATTAATAACAGTATTTTTGTCTAAGTTAAGACAAATAATAAACAGTAGATTTCATAAAGGAATAGTGCCGATTGGATATGAGAAAGTATGCATTCTCACAGAGGACGATAAACGAATGAAACAAATTATACACTGGTTTATGATACACTGGTTGTATGATACACTGGTTGTTTGATACACTGATGTTAAATATCGTTAAATCTTGTGACATATTAATATTGTTATTATTGCTAGTTCTTGTAAAAGTATGTTAAATATTGTTAAATATTGACGTCTTGCTTACTGTTCATTTCAGGCCCACCGTGTGGCGCCACTGTTGTCATGAAGGCAAACTAGTATTTGCCGTGTTTGTTGGCAAAGACAGATGTGCAACTATAGAAACTACGGTAGTTCGACAAGGGTGCGGTCTGTGAAATGTACCGTGTTCACCGGGTCAGCCAAAGACGACCAGTTATTGTGCCTGAATACTAGTAGAAGATTAAGGACGCAACCCATTAATCCCCTAATTATGACATTATGAGGCGGCAGACAGAGCGGTATTATTGTAACCATGATGCGAATCAATATTTGTTCTTTTCATTCGACACAAAGATAAAATAACGAGCTAAGGGTATGTCTATTAGATTGGACGTCCACGTATTGTTGTACACGCGTAAATCGGTTCGTTTCTCTTCGCATTAGTCGCTGTGATTAACATTGCCTATTCAAACTGTACGGCCTTGTCCGAGTAGTTGTGCTTCTCCGCCGCCAACTCGGATGATTACAGGGCACGCAGATCATAAACGTACCATTTGATATATGATTATATAATCGTGGGAATTTCTTAGGTGCAGATGCACCCTGCAGTAAGGGACAACTGCGTCCAGCACGTGCTGCTGCAGCGTACCAATATTCGTTGTCAGCTCAACATGACGAATGTCGGCGAGAAATTGATTTTAACACGCATAGATACTGATGGCGTAGAAATACCAATTAATAATAAAAATATATACATATATATTGTTTTATATGGTCGTAATGGCTTGGCGACAACCACATATTTTATAAATTTCGAGAGGGAGGGAGACGTGTGTGTGCGTAGGGATGGACGGGTGGGTGGGCGTGTGCGCGTGTGTGCGCGTGTGTGCGCGTGTGTGCGCGTGTGTGCGCGTGTGTACGTACGCTTGTATAATAATCAACTTTCATGCAATT
This sequence comes from Lamellibrachia satsuma, assembly GCA_033239005.1. Taxonomy (NCBI): domain Eukaryota; kingdom Metazoa; phylum Annelida; class Polychaeta; order Sabellida; family Siboglinidae; genus Lamellibrachia; species Lamellibrachia satsuma. Next base: position 250,517 of record BSQZ01000054.1, read on the forward strand.
TGCCATTCAACATTTGTTAATATAATTATATTGCAACAACAACCACACCAACAACATAACAACGACAACATCATATTCACAACAAGATCGCTAACGACGAAGACAATGGCGAAAACAATGTTTTAACTTTAATGCGAAAATTAATAATTTCGGAGAAATTCAAAACAATACAAGGTCAAGTGACGCACGTACAAGTACAAGGTACAGGTACAAGTGTTAAAGTTATTTTAAAATGTCTTTATCTGGTTGGTTTAGTCAATAATGTTGTATTAAGAGAAAAGATCGGAAGATAGAATCACCTGAGGATGAAGGCAGCGGGCAGCAGATTGTGATGGGCGGACACATACAGAGGATGAATACTTTGTTGCTGTAGGGGTTAGTGTTTAAGGGTTACGGCTTAGTATTAGCAATTATGTTTTAGTGTTAGGGTTTAGTATTAGCCCAAGAGGTTAGGTTTGTTAAATCTTGAAGTCTTGCTTACGATGGCCATCGCGAAGGTCATTGTTACCTCAGTTCTGGTCCTTTGTATGGCGCTGTCACGAAGGCAAACTATTATTTGCCGTGTTTGTTGGCACAGACACACGTACAACGCGGTATCCTGGGTCACCATAGAAACCACGGTAGTTCGACAAGGGTGCGGTCTACGAACGATCAGTCATTTTGCTAGAATACTAGTAGAAGATTAAGAACGCTACCCATTAAGCCCCTAATTATGACTTCATTAAACGGCAGACAGAGGGGTATTATTGTAACTATGATGCGGATCAGTGTTTGTTCTTTTCAATCGATACTGAGATAACGAAGTAACGATATGTCTCGACTGAACGTCAACCTGTTGGTGTATAAGGGTAAATCGGTTCGTTTTACTTCGCATTAGTCGCTGTAATTAACATTACCTATTCAAACTGTACGACTTTGTCCGAATATTTGTACTTCTCCGCCGTAAAAAAGAAATGTCTATTAGATTGGACGTCCATGTGTTGTTGTACACGCGTAAACCGGTTCGTTTCACTTCGCAATAATCGCAATAATTAACACTGCCTATTCAAACTGTTCGGCATTGTCCGAATATTTGTGCTTCTCCTCCGCCAACTCGGATGATTACAGGGGACGCAGATCACAAACGTGCCATTTGATATATGATATATAACCGCGGGAATGTCTTAGGTGCAGATGCACCCTGTGGTCAACGAAAATGATTTGTTGTTAGCTCACCATGAAGAATGTCGGCGAGAAATTAATGTTAATACGGATAGATACTCGTGATGGTGTAGAAATGCCAATTAATAATATAAATATATACATTTGCATTGTTTTATATGGTCATAATGGCTTGGCGACAGCCAAATATCTTAGAAATTTCGACATTTGTTTATATAATTATATTGCAACAACAACCACACCAACAACATAACAACGACAACATCATAGTCACAACAAGATCGCTAACGACGAAGACAATGGAGAAAACAATGTTTTAACTTTAATGCGAAAATGAATAATTTCGGGGAAATTAAAAACAGTACAATGTCAAGTGATGCACGTATGTACAAGTGTTCAAGTTATTTTTAAATGTTTTTTTTTCTGGTTGATTTAGTCAATAATGTTGTATTAAGAGAAGAGATCAGAAGAAAGAATCACCTGAGGATGAAGGTAGCGGGCAGCAGACTGCGATGGATAATGCAGAGAATGAATACTCTGTTGTTTTAGTGGTTAATGTTTAAGGGTAGTATTAGCAATGAAGTTTTAGTGTTAGAGTTTAGTACTAGGTATTAGCCCAAGAGGTTAGGTTTGTTATATTTTGAAGTCTTGCTTACAGTTCAGGCCCACCGTGTGGCGCCACTGCTGTCACGAAGGCAGGCTATTATTTACTGTGTTTACTGGCACAGACACACGTACAACGCGGTATCCTGGGTCGCCATAGAAACCACATTAGTTCGACAAGAGTGCGGTCTACGAAGTGGGCCGTGTTCACCGGGTCAGCCAAAGACGATCAGTTATTGTGCCTGAATACTAGTAGAATATAAAGGACGCAGCCCATTAATTATGACTTAATCAAGCGGCAGACGAAGCGGTATTGTTGCAACCATTCATTCATCATTGTTTTTTCATATGACGTTTCAGTCGACACAAAGATAACTAACGACATGTCTAGGCAGAACGCCCGCGTGTTGTTGTATTTCGTGTGTTTTTCGCAGCTCGATACCCCGTCGACTCCCGGTGTATTTGTGTTTACAATGAAATGGGGACAAGCTGATGCAGACCTTTCTCTGTTTGTATAAATACACCATCTACTTGGTAGGTTGGTAACGGGCAATCCAATTTTATTCATACCCAACAAGGATTGCCGCTGTGCACACAATAATAGTGACAAAGTCTGCCACAAATTGTGCACAGCCTGGTATATTACTGATTAAGCTGGTGTGTATGACCAATTAGTAAACAATACCAGATAAGATTTAACATTAGTGATATTTTCTACTGTAGCTAGCAACTGCCGAAGACAGTCTTTACCAAAAAACCCTTGCTGCTCTTAAACAAAGCGACTTCATACAAAGAGGGAAAAGATGCCTATGTTCAGACAAGCAGACATAATTATATGTATATAGTGCTAGCTAGAGTATTTACAATGATATACACAAAAGTGGGGGGAATAAACCCCCCGGCCCCACCTGTGTGCAGGTGGTGGCCCAACCCCCACTAAAGGGCTGAAATCGGTTCGTTTCACTTCGCATTGGCCGTAATTGACATTACCTATTCAAACTGTTCGGCCTTGACCGATTGTTTGTGCTAATCCGTCACCAACTCGGATGATCACAGGGGACGCAGATAGCAAATGCACCCTTTGGTGTGTTCACCGAGTTCACGAAGAACACCGGTCGAGCTGACAATCGAATCGATTTATATTCGTGATGATGTAGAAATACCAACTAATGATAACAAAAAACAGATATAAGTGTTGTTATATATGGCCGTAATAGCTGGGTCATAACCAAATAGTTTAGACATTTCGAGAGGGAGGGAGTTGTGTGTGTGCGGGCAGGCGTGCGGGCGTGCAGGCGTGCGGGCGTCCCACTTCAGTTTATGTTAGTATAAAATCCTGCACTGCAATACAACGAAGACAATTGGCCATCAATCAATGAAATAAACGTTTGTGCAAATTGGAGTGGCAGGTGCGGCATAAAGTCAATTTGTATTTAATGGTGCATGTTCGGTTAAAAATTACCGGGCAATAGGAAGGATGTGTGTTACATATTACGGCAAGTCCCTCCAAACTTGAGCCATCGAGTCGTCTGGAAATTTCCGTCGCCCACACATTATTTTCTCTCTCACAGAACTGTTATCAATAAGCAGGTTCGATATAATATAAAAATAGCAACCGGAATAGCATTTGTTGGGCCTTAGGCCGTAGACATGTATCACAATGTGGAATGAAGAAACCCTCATACAATTCAGTCACCGGGCTGTGTCGAAACTGAGGGGTATCACGTTTGGGAGAGATATAGTAACGAAACTTGCTATGTTCACGAATGTCATATGTACATGACTGTGTTATAACATGCTGTAACATAAGCCACATTTCTGAATGAGCCAGAGTAACCGTAATGACCACCAGTGAGACATATAATGGTCGTCTCACGCCTGCAGTTTTACATTCCGCAATTACCAGCGGACTAATTGTCTAACACATAGTTTCGGTAACCTAGGTTACGTTACCCAATTCTGCTATTCCGGATCAATCACAAGTCACGCGACTATTCCCGACATGCAATCTGCATGGGGGTCGTATTAAAACACTTCAATGTATTCCAAGAGAATCTAACTCATAGACTCATTTGTTGCGTCTTGAATCCACTGATGTCTTGAAATGTCCCCTAACTGAAACGAGCGCTCTAGCGATGCATGACAGTGCCTATTTAACCATCGCCCTCTACGATCGGTCGTCATATGCCAACAGGTAGCCGATACGGTCAGTGTCTGCTTCTTCAGACTTCTAGCAAAGGTACGTCCTTCGATTTCTGGACTAGAGGAAACGTACAGCAAATAGTCGAAGTACCTAGATATTTTTAACAAATTGCAATTGTCATATCCTAACGAAATTGTTGGTATGTTGATACCGACAACGGAACACGACAAGTTATATGTTAGTCTGCCGCAACTAGTAAAATGGTTGTTAAGTACATAATACAATATCAACGGAAATAAATCTTGCGAACCATACCAAGAGAAAAAATGGCGTCAACCGTTTGGTTTGATCCATCATGGTGATCGTTTAAGTGTCTGTCATATTAATTTTTTTCTATTATGTTATACAACATAAGCAATTGTTGTATAATAAAATGTTAATAACTCAGAATAGCTGCACAGGTACCGAAACAAATATATTTGCTTAACTTCTCATTAGAAAATGATTGATTATCTAGTTAAATAATCATTTCAGGATTTAAGGACGTTCATAGGAATTGAGTTAATTAGTTATTTCCTGCAATTGGTTGTAAATATTGAAACACCAATTCTTTTTATGAACATTGTGCATTTTCAATATACGAAGGAAGAATAGTTAACAGCAAAAATAATGTATTATTTTTAAAGTTATGTTGCCATCGTTGAATTAACGTGGTTTACTATTATTATTATTATTATTATTATTTAATTCAACCTCCGTTACTGGAAAAGAAACATTTAAATACGTGTTCACGTACTAAAGACACACGATAAAATAATTCTTTGAATTATTAGTAGTAGTAGTATTATTTTATTCATCCTCCGTTACTGGAGAAGAAACATTTAAATACATGTTCATAAATTAAAGATACACGATAAAATGGTAAAATAACTAGTGGTGTATAGTTCGAGGAACTTGTTTCAGGAACCAACGGAAGGTAGCGATTCACGAAGCTTGAAATATGTCTGCTATCCTTGATACCCAAGAGATCACGGAGACGCGCAATGGCAAAACAAGCGTGCATCGTGTCGGGCCGCTAGCAGGCTTGTGTGCAGTTCTCTTATCATGCGCTATTCTCGCCTTCATATTTTCGATTGTTGCCTTTTCGACGACTAGCTGGGCGAAAGTTGGGCTAGGATTGTGGAACGTCAGTGGGCCGGTAGGCAGTAAGTATCAATAGCCAAAACGGACAGCTCAACTAGAGCTCTAGACATCAGAGCAAATCACGTTTTTTGTCTCCCTTGGGAGTGTACTAATGTAATTATATTAATACTCATATCTGTCGCCAATGCTTAGCATCTACAATATATATGTTAAGTAGAAAAAACGGCAACATATTCATTGATATTTATGAAAAGCTCTTCCTAATTAACTTTGGGTCAGCTTAGAAGTATTATAGCATCAATATAGCATATGCGTATTTGATAATGTGATGATCTTGGTAAATAAGCCGATTTGTAGAACCGAAAATAACATTATCGTTCATCGTTTGCAGTTATGCGACTAATTGAAGATGATAGTTTTGTTGAAGGCTGCAACACTGCATTCTTCAAAAGACAATGTGAGGCATATTTCGCGGCATTATGCTAACTTTACCGCTTTGGTGTCGCTTGTTTCAGCCTCGTTCAACGGAGTTCGTGCTATGGTGACGTTGTCGTTCCTGGCGTCCTTTGGCTCACTCGTGATGTCGATTCTGTACACGTTCGTCCACTCCGTCAGTAAAGGCCTTGTTCTGCGGCTGCTCATCGCCATTGCGGCGCTTGCAGGTAACACTGTCCACAGCATTGTCCAGCTGCTCGCTTTATTGTATGCATGTCCCGGGAGAGGGGAGGGGGACACTCAGTATATTGACAGTGTATCCTCCTTGAGAATTTAAACTGATCCACAAACACATTGTAGACCTCTGTCAAAAAGATACCCATTTCAAGTTGAGCGGTTTGCAATAATTTGGAATCACACTGCACAGATTAGGCATAATTTTAACCCTTTTCTAATTGATGGAGAAAACCAAATATATACCATTTAAAGTGTAAAATGTGCATTGTTTCTAGATATGTGATATAGTGTAATTGATAAACATATTTTATTCACAGGTTAATAGCAACGAAAGTTACGTAAAGGTTCTCTGAAATGAGATATGTCAAAATGTATGCCACGTAGATACAAATGTAGTGTGTGTTTTGTGTTGGTGGCGTACATATTTGTTGTGTGTGTTTTGTGCATAGTTGTTTGTGTCTCGGCTTGCCTCTGCGTGCCGCAACTTATATGTGAAACATGTTTATATTTATTATGTAATTGTGCTGCGTACACGTAGAACCGTACCCGTTATCGACAATAACACTTGTTGTAATTGTTCGTTCCTCTCCATCTCGTTCACTGTGTATAACATAACGAAACAAAGTAACACGTAAAATTAAGTCGTTTTTGTTGTTCTTTCAGGGTTTTTCATGTTTGCTGGAGCCGTCTGGTTCGTGGCGGATGTAACAAGACAGTTAGGTAGCTCGTTCTTCCTGGGCGTTGTGGCCTTTATCCTCGACATCGTGGTTGCCGTAGTAGCCTACATGCAGAAGAATAAAGCCGACGCCTAACGTTTTCATTTCATCCGGAACTTGCACAGTGTGAAACGTTATGAGAATTCGAGCAACGAAGCGAATACTACGAACTAGAAAATATGTCCGAACCGCGTCGTCGTGAGCGATAATAGTTTCTACAACTACGTAACTGCGTCGGTAGCAACCAGCTGGTGTTGACATTAAAAGCGTAATTTCGCCGTCATTTGTAATAATTCCAGATTGGCGAATATAGCATTCTTTTAATGTATAACGTGTTTGTGTTGTATTTAGCGGCACCTTGTGTATGAATTTGTTTACATTGCAACAGTGCAACGCACAATATATGCGCTTCAACCGTAGGGGGGTAGGGGGTAGAGGGGTAGAGGGGTAGGGGGTAGGGGTAGAGGGGTAGGGGGTAGAGGGGTGGGGGGTAGAGGGGTAGGGGGTAGAGGGGTGGGGGGTAGAGGGGGTCACAACATACGGAAATATATCAAATTGCAACAAGAATAAATAAGATTTAACAAGATTGCCAACCAAGGCAAAATACCCAGCTTACCGACAGTCCAACATTTGTTCAACTAAGTGTAACCAGTCTTTCTGAGATATTTGTCAGTTTTGTCTTTAAGCATATTCACACTGCATAAGTTACATTGGAAAGATCTGAGAACTTGTGTAGCGCCGGCAATCCTTATGATCTTGACCCGGTTGGACTGACAGAGCAACAGCAAACAGAAGCTTAAAGTTTTTGAGAATATCTGTGTCCGGAGAATTACAGGAACCATACAGAAGGTTTCGCATTGTTTGGTTGTTCTTTTATCTGTTCAATGTCTTGTTCTTGCAGTAACCAAATAAGTATAATTTATTTTCCAAGTTAATTGCTCCGTGTAAGTCAAACAATGTGAAACATTTTGAGAAGTGTGAGAGATTGTTTAATCATAGTCGATATCCAAAACGGATATCGACTATGTTGAGCCTTACCAGATCTAACGACTAAAGTTAATTCTTTCGAGGAAAAATAACGCACTTTTTTATTAAACCAACTGCGGTTATTATTTAACTATTCACACACTACATATTAGGACATCAACGAACCGGATTCGCGATAGGCTAAATCAGTTGAGGACGGAGTTTGGCTCCTCCTTTTTAACATGAATGGACCTACGGATGCGCCACGAATATGGACATACGTGACGAAGACGGATGTACGTGACGAAGACGGATCTACGCAAACAAGCAATTTGTGCACACGAATACGACTCTCCGTTCGACGTCACTCACGCATAACGTCTTCTCAACGTACTGCTTGGGTTAAGTTTCGTTGATATCAGCCCGCAGAACGAGCTGCTCTTTGTACTGCGTGAATAACTGGCGCTAGTGTGTGTATCCAACTAAGCATTGCCTAAACTGTGGAGAAATGTAAATGAGCCGTCGTCTCACGATTTTCCCGGAAAGCGCTTCGGTCCAGCTGTGAGCTGGTACGTTTACGCAAACATGCAATTAGAGCACACAGATGACAGTTATATATAGAATGCAATCGGTGAATATTCTTAGTTTTGTGGACTAACAGTTAAGTCCTAGTTTTTTAAAACTTTTTATTGAACTGGATATTTTGTGAGATTAACTGGATTAGGTTGTATTTGATAATTTCTCATTTAAATGAAATGCCTTACAAATTTAATACCGCGTCTGAAACAATCTCGCTCACGCTTCTCCAAGTGTTTCACATTGTTTGGCAGACACGGGGCAATTAACTTCGAAAACACAATTATGCTTATTTTGGTTGCTGCAAGAACAAGAAATTGAACAGATTGAAGAAAACCAAACAATGTGAAACCTTCTTTCTGGCTCCTGTAATTCTCCGGACACAGATGTTCACAAAAACTTGACGCTTCTGTTTGTGTTGCTCTGTCAGTGCCACCGTGTCAAGATCATCCAGGCTTGCCGGCGCTACACACGCTCTCTGAAGACATGGACATTGAGGTTGAACACACCACATTTATTGCTGCTTCTTTGTGTAATAACATTTGACTTTTTGATATGAGTCATCAAAATCATTCTCCTTTGAACCGTTATTTGCTGTTTTACTGTATTCCACATCACTTGAAAATGCAACGGATGATTTTTCTCATGGTACCTTTACCGCTGCCTTTTTTGTTTGCATTAGTTAAAATTCCAAATCACGAAGCGCGATGCTGATGGTTCAGGATCAATTTACATCTTCATATATAGATATAACAATGTGCATTTTTGAAGGCATTGTAACACATATTTCACTAATAACGCAACTAACAAGGACAACGTGTGCTTATAAATTACTATAAACCATCAAACAACACTTGAACGCATCACAGTTGAAATAGATACAATACTCGAACAAACTTGTTAGATATATTAAATAGGTATGTACGTCCTTCCTTGTTGTACGGGTTCTTATCGTGTCCCACCTTTATCTCACTGTCCAACATTGGAACCATAAGACCTGTTATCCAAATGCTCCGCATGGAGAGGCATCAATATCAGTGACATGACAACTTCGACTGGTTTGGTGTACCTGTCCTTAATGACATTGTGACGATGTAATTATACAACAACTTCGAATTCCAATCTGTAATTTGATACAACTGAATAACAATTTGATCAATGTGATTGCCTGAAAACCGACGAGTTTTCCGGAGAGCACCTCGATCCTGCTGTGTGCTAGCACATAATGTATACGCTTACGCAAACATGCAATTTGTGCACGAATACGACTCTTCGTTCAACGTCGTTCACGCATAACGTGTTCTCTACCTACTGCTTGGGTTAAGTTACACGTGCCCACTGTATATTTTTTATGTCAGCCCGCGGAACGAGTTCCTCTTTGTATTACGTGAATAACTGGCGCGAATATGCATATCCGGTTGCTGCTATAACATAACATAACATAACATAACATAACATAACATAACATTGAACAGATTAAAGATCAATTAAGCAATGCCAAAACTGTGGAGAAATGTGAATGAGACGTCGTCTCACGAGTTTCCCGGAAAGCGCCTCTGTCCAGCTGTGAACTGGGACATAGCGTGGTCCAATTAACTTCGAAAATAAATGTTTCTTTCTATTTCAATTGACAAATTATGCAATTAAATTAATATTTGTAAATGGATTCGGCGGTGATGTGTTGTGGATAACTGCTGCTCAACAGTCTACATAGCGATTGCAGGAAACCAAACTGTATACTTTGTGAGATTAATTGGTTTGAGTTTTATTTGATTATTTCTCATTTAAATGAAATGTCATACACATTTAATACGAAGTTAATCGCACCGCATCTGAAACAATCTCTCACACTTCTCAAAATGTTTCACATTGTTTGACTTACACGGAGCAATTAACTTGGAAAATAAATTATACTTATTTGGTTACTGCAAGAACAAGACATTGAACAGATAAAAGAACAACCAAACAATGCGAAACCTTCTGTATGGTTCCTGTAATTCTCCGGACACAGATATTCTCAAAAACTTTAAGCTTCTGTTTGCTGTTGCTCTGTCAGTCCAACCGGGTCAAGATCATAAGGATTGCCGGCGCTACACAAGTTCTCAGATCTTTCCAATGTAACTTATGCAGTGTGAATATGCTTAAAGACAAAACTGACAAATATCTCAGAAAGACTGGTTACACTTAGTTGAACAAATGTTGGACTGTCGGTAAGCTGGGTATTTTGCCTTGGTTGGCAATCTTGTTAAATCTTATTTATTCTTGTTGCAATTTGATATATTTCCGTATGTTGTGACCCCCTCTACCCCCCACCCCTCTACCCCCTAGCCCTCTACCCCTACCCATCTACCCCCTACCCCTCTACCCCCCACCCCTCTACCCCCTACCCCTCTACCCCTACCCCCTACCCCTCTACCCCTCTACCCCCTACCCCCCTACGGTTGAAGCGCATATATTGTGCGTTGCACTGTTGCAATGTAAACAAATTCATACACAAGGTGCCGCTAAATACAACACAAACACGTTATACATTAAAAGAATGCTATATTCGCCAATCTGGAATTATTACAAATGACGGCGAAATTACGCTTTTAATGTCAACACCAGCTGGTTGCTACCGACGCAGTTACGTAGTTGTAGAAACTATTATCGCTCACGACGACGCGGTTCGGACATATTTTCTAGTTCGTAGTATTCGCTTCGTTGCTCGAATTCTCATAACGTTTCACACTGTGCAAGTTCCGGATGAAATGAAAACGTTAGGCGTCGGCTTTATTCTTCTGCATGTAGGCTACTACGGCAACCACGATGTCGAGGATAAAGGCCACAACGCCCAGGAAGAACGAGCTACCTAACTGTCTTGTTACATCCGCCACGAACCAGACGGCTCCAGCAAACATGAAAAACCCTGAAAGAACAACAAAAACGACTTAATTTTACGTGTTACTTTGTTTCGTTATGTTATACACAGTGAACGAGATGGAGAGGAACGAACAATTACAACAAGTGTTATTGTCGATAACGGGTACGGTTCTACGTGTACGCAGCACAATTACATAATAAATATAAACATGTTTCACATATAAGTTGCGGCACGCAGAGGCAAGCCGAGACACAAACAACTATGCACAAAACACACACAACAAATATGTACGCCACCAACACAAAACACACACTACATTTGTATCTACGTGGCATACATTTTGACATATCTCATTTCAGAGAACCTTTACGTAACTTTCGTTGCTATTAACCTGTGAATAAAATATGTTTATCAATTACACTATATCACATATATAGAAACAATGCACATTTTACACTTTAAATGGTATATATTTGGTTTTCTCCATCAATTAGAAAAGGGTTAAAATTATGCCTAATCTGTGCAGTGTGATTCCAAATTATTGCAAACCGCTCAACTTGAAATGGGTATCTTTTTGACAGAGGTCTACAATGTGTTTGTGGATCAGTTTAAATTCTCAAGGAGGATACACTGTCAATATACTGAGCGTCCCCCTCCCCTCTCCCGGGACATGCATACAATAAAGCGAGCAGCTGGACAATGCTGTGGACAGTGTTACCTGCAAGCGCCGCAATGGCGATGAGCAGCCGCAGAACAAGGCCTTTACTGACGGAGTGGACGAACGTGTACAGAATCGACATCACGAGTGAGCCAAAGGACGCCAGGAACGACAACGTCACCATAGCACGAACTCCGTTGAACGAGGCTGAAACAAGCGACACCAAAGCGGTAAAGTTAGCATAATGCCGCGAAATATGCCTCACATTGTCTTTTGAAGAATGCAGTGTTGCAGCCTTCAACAAAACTATCATCTTCAATTAGTCGCATAACTGCAAACGATGAACGATAATGTTATTTTCGGTTCTACAAATCGGTTTATTTACCAAGATCATCACATTATCAAATACGCATATGCTATATTGATGCTATAATACTTCTAAGCTGACCCAAAGTTAATTAGGAAGAGCTTTTCATAAATATCAATGAATATGTTGCCGTTTTTTCTACTTAACATATATATTGTAAATGCTAAGCATTGGCGACAGATATGAGTATTAATATAATTACATTAGTACACTCCCAAGGGAGACAAAAAACGTGATTTGCTCTGATGTCTAGAGCTCTAGTTGAGCTGTCCGTTTTGGCTATTGATACTTACTGCCTACCGGCCCACTGACGTTCCACAATCCTAGCCCAACTTTCGCCCAGCTAGTCGTCGAAAAGGCAACAATCGAAAATATGAAGGCGAGAATAGCGCATGATAAGAGAACTGCACACAAGCCTGCTAGCGGCCCGACACGATGCACGCTTGTTTTGCCATTGCGCGTCTCCGTGATCTCTTGGGTATCAAGGATAGCAGACATATTTCAAGCTTCGTGAATCGCTACCTTCCGTTGGTTCCTGAAACAAGTTCCTCGAACTATACACCACTAGTTATTTTACCATTTTATCGTGTATCTTTAATTTATGAACATGTATTTAAATGTTTCTTCTCCAGTAACGGAGGATGAATAAAATAATACTACTACTAATAATAATTCAAAGAATTATTTTATCGTGTGTCTTTAGTACGTGAACACGTATTTAAATGTTTCTTTTCCAGTAACGGAGGTTGAATTAAATAATAATAATAATAATAATAATAGTAAACCACGTTAATTCAACGATGGCAACATAACTTTAAAAATAATACATTATTTTTGCTGTTAACTATTCTTCCTTCGTATATTGAAAATGCACAATGTTCATAAAAAGAATTGGTGTTTCAATATTTACAACCAATTGCAGGAAATAACTAATTAACTCAATTCCTATGAACGTCCTTAAATCCTGAAATGATTATTTAACTAGATAATCAATCATTTTCTAATGAGAAGTTAAGCAAATATATTTGTTTCGGTACCTGTGCAGCTATTCTGAGTTATTAACATTTTATTATACAACAATTGCTTATGTTGTATAACATAATAGAAAAAAATTAATATGACAGACACTTAAACGATCACCATGATGGATCAAACCAAACGGTTGACGCCATTTTTTCTCTTGGTATGGTTCGCAAGATTTATTTCCGTTGATATTGTATTATGTACTTAACAACCATTTTACTAGTTGCGGCAGACTAACATATAACTTGTCGTGTTCCGTTGTCGGTATCAACATACCAACAATTTCGTTAGGATATGACAATTGCAATTTGTTAAAAAATATCTAGGTACTTCGACTATTTGCTGTACGTTTCCTCTAGTCCAGAAATCGAAGGACGTACCTTTGCTAGAAGTCTGAAGAAGCAGACACTGACCGTATCGGCTACCTGTTGGCATATGACGACCGATCGTAGAGGGCGATGGTTAAATAGGCACTGTCATGCATCGCTAGAGCGCTCGTTTCAGTTAGGGGACATTTCAAGACATCAGTGGATTCAAGACGCAACAAATGAGTCTATGAGTTAGATTCTCTTGGAATACATTGAAGTGTTTTAATACGACCCCCCATGCAGATTGCATGTCGGGAATAGTCGCGTGACTTGTGATTGATCCGGAATAGCAGAATTGGGTAACGTAACCTAGGTTACCGAAACTATGTGTTAGACAATTAGTCCGCTGGTAATTGCGGAATGTAAAACTGCAGGCGTGAGACGACCATTATATGTCTCACTGGTGGTCATTACGGTTACTCTGGCTCATTCAGAAATGTGGCTTATGTTACAGCATGTTATAACACAGTCATGTACATATGACATTCGTGAACATAGCAAGTTTCGTTACTATATCTCTCCCAAACGTGATACCCCTCAGTTTCGACACAGCCCGGTGACTGAATTGTATGAGGGTTTCTTCATTCCACATTGTGATACATGTCTACGGCCTAAGGCCCAACAAATGCTATTCCGGTTGCTATTTTTATATTATATCGAACCTGCTTATTGATAACAGTTCTGTGAGAGAGAAAATAATGTGTGGGCGACGGAAATTTCCAGACGACTCGATGGCTCAAGTTTGGAGGGACTTGCCGTAATATGTAACACACATCCTTCCTATTGCCCGGTAATTTTTAACCGAACATGCACCATTAAATACAAATTGACTTTATGCCGCACCTGCCACTCCAATTTGCACAAACGTTTATTTCATTGATTGATGGCCAATTGTCTTCGTTGTATTGCAGTGCAGGATTTTATACTAACATAAACTGAAGTGGGACGCCCGCACGCCTGCACGCCCGCACGCCTGCCCGCACACACACAACTCCCTCCCTCTCGAAATGTCTAAACTATTTGGTTATGACCCAGCTATTACGGCCATATATAACAACACTTATATCTGTTTTTTGTTATCATTAGTTGGTATTTCTACATCATCACGAATATAAATCGATTCGATTGTCAGCTCGACCGGTGTTCTTCGTGAACTCGGTGAACACACCAAAGGGTGCATTTGCTATCTGCGTCCCCTGTGATCATCCGAGTTGGTGACGGATTAGCACAAACAATCGGTCAAGGCCGAACAGTTTGAATAGGTAATGTCAATTACGGCCAATGCGAAGTGAAACGAACCGATTTCAGCCCTTTAGTGGGGGTTGGGCCACCACCTGCACACAGGTGGGGCCGGGGGGTTTATTCCCCCCACTTTTGTGTATATCATTGTAAATACTCTAGCTAGCACTATATACATATAATTATGTCTGCTTGTCTGAACATAGGCATCTTTTCCCTCTTTGTATGAAGTCGCTTTGTATAAGCGCAGCAAGGGTTTTTTGGTAAAGACTGTCTTCGGCTGTTGCTAGCTACAGTAGAAAATATTACTAATGTTAAATCTTATCTGGTATTGTTTACTAATTGGTCATACACACCAGCTTAATCAGTAATATACCAGGCTGTGCACAATTTGTGGCAGACTTTGTCACTATTATTGTGTGCACAGCGGCAATCCTTGTTGGGTATGAATAAAATTGGATTGCCCGTTACCAACCTACCAAGTAGATGGTGTATTTATACAAACAGAGAAAGGTCTGCATCAGCTTGTCCCCATTTCATTGTAAACACAAATACACCGGGAGTCGACGGGGTATCGAGCTGCGAAAAACACACGAAATACAACAACACGCGGGCGTTCTGCCTAGACATGTCGTTAGTTATCTTTGTGTCGACTGAAACGTCATATGAAAAAACAATGATGAATGAATGGTTGCAACAATACCGCTTCGTCTGCCGCTTGATTAAGTCATAATTAATGGGCTGCGTCCTTTATATTCTACTAGTATTCAGGCACAATAACTGATCGTCTTTGGCTGACCCGGTGAACACGGCCCACTTCGTAGACCGCACTCTTGTCGAACTAATGTGGTTTCTATGGCGACCCAGGATACCGCGTTGTACGTGTGTCTGTGCCAGTAAACACAGTAAATAATAGCCTGCCTTCGTGACAGCAGTGGCGCCACACGGTGGGCCTGAACTGTAAGCAAGACTTCAAAATATAACAAACCTAACCTCTTGGGCTAATACCTAGTACTAAACTCTAACACTAAAACTTCATTGCTAATACTACCCTTAAACATTAACCACTAAAACAACAGAGTATTCATTCTCTGCATTATCCATCGCAGTCTGCTGCCCGCTACCTTCATCCTCAGGTGATTCTTTCTTCTGATCTCTTCTCTTAATACAACATTATTGACTAAATCAACCAGAAAAAAACATTTAAAAATAACTTGAACACTTGTACATACGTGCATCACTTGACATTGTACTGTTTTTAATTTCCCGAAATTATTCATTTTCGCATTAAAGTTAAAACATTGTTTTCTCCATTGTCTTCGTCGTTAGCGATCTTGTTGTGACTATGATGTTGTCGTTGTTATGTTGTTGGTGTGGTTGTTGTTGCAATATAATTATATAAACAAATGTCGAAATTTCTAAGATATTTGGCTGTCGCCAAGCAATTGCGACCATATAAAACAATGCATATGTATATATTTCTATTATTAATTGGCATTTCTACACTATCACGAGTATCTATGCGTGTTAAAATAAATTTCTCGCCGACATTCGTCATGGTGAGCTGAAAACAAATAATTTTCGTTGACTACAGGGTGCATCTGCACCTAAGACCTTCCCGCGGTTATATATCATATATCAAATGGTACGTTTGTGATCTGCGTCCCCTGTAACCATCCGAGTTGGCGGTGGAGAAGCACAAATATTCGGACAATGCCGAACAGTTTGAATAGGCAGTGTTAATTATTGCGATTATTGCGAAGTGAAACGAACCGGTTTACGCGTGTACAACAACACATGGACGTCCAATCTAATAGACATTTCTTTTTTACGGCGGAGAAGTACAAATATTCGGACAAAGTCGTACAGTTTGAATAGGTAATGTTAACTACAGCGACTAATGCGACGTGAAACGAACTGATTTACCCATATACAACAACAGGTTGACGTTCAATCGAGACAGATCGTTACTTCGTTATCTCAGTGTCGATTGAAAAGAACAAACACTGATCCGCATCTTAGTTACAATAATACCGCTCTGTTTGCCGCTTAATAAAGTCATAATTAGGGGCTTAATGAGTAGCGTCCTTAATCTTCTACTAGTATTCTGGCACAATAACACAATGACAATGATCGGTCGTAGACCGCACCCTTGTCGAACTACCGTAGTTTCTATGGTGACCCAGGATACCGCGTTGTACGTCTGTCTGTGCCAACAAACACAGCAAATAATAATTTGCCTTCGTGACAGCACCATACAAAGGACCTGAACTGAGGTAACAATGACCTTCGCGATGGACATCGTAAGCAAGACTTCAAGATTTAACAAACCTAACCTCTTGGGCTAATACTAAACCCTAACACTAAAACATAATTGCTAATACTAAGCCGTAACCCTTAAATATTAACCCCTACAGCAACAAAGTATTCATCCTCTGTATGTGTCCGCCTATCACAATCTGCTGCCCGCTACCTTCATCCTCTGGTGATTCTTTCTTCCGATCTCTTCTCTTAATACAACATTATTGACAAAACCAACCAGATGAAGACATTTTAAAATAACTTTAACACTTGTAACTGTATCTTGTACTTGTACGTGCCTCACTTGACCTTGCATTGTAACCGTATCTTATACTTGTACGTGCGTCACTTGACCTTGTATTGTATTGTTTTGAATTTCCCCGAAATTATAAATTTTCGCATTAAAGTTAAAACATTGTTTTCGCCACTGTCTTCGTCGTTAGCGATCTTGTTGTGAATATGATGTTGTCGTTGTTATGTTGTTGGTGTGGTTTTTGTTGCAATATAATTATATGTTGAATGGCAAATTGCATAAAAGTTGATTATTATACAAACGTACGTACGCACTCGCACACACGCGCACACACGCGCACACGCGCACACGCGCACACGCCCACTCACCCACCCGTCCATCCCTACGCACACACACACGCCTCCCTCCCTCTCGAAATTTATAAAATATGTGTTTGTCGCCAAGCCATTACGACCATATAAAACAATGTATATGTATATATATTTTATTATTAATTGGCATTTCTACACCATCACCAGTATCTATGCGTGATAAAATCAATTTCTCGCCGACATTCGTCATGTTGAGCTGACAACGAATATTGGTACGCTGCAACAGCACGTGCTGGACGCAGTTGTTCCTTACTGCAGGGTGCATCTACACCTAAGAAATTCCCACGGTTATATAATCTTATATCAAACGGTACGTTTGTGATCTGCGTCCCCTGTAATCATCCGAGTTGGCGGCGGAGAAGCACAAATATTCGGACGATACCGGACAGTCTGAATAGGCAATGTTAATTATAGCGACTAATGCGAAGAGAAACGAACCGATTTACGCATGTACAACAATACGTGGACGTCCAATCTAATAGACATATCTTTAGCTCATCATTTTATCTTTGTGTCGACTGAAAAGACCAAATATTGATTCGTATCATGGTTACAATAATACCGCTCTGTCTACCACTTCATAAAGTCATAATTAATGGGTTGCGTCCTTAATCTTCTACTAGTATTCAGGCACATCAACTGGTCGTCTTTGGCTGACCCTGTGAACACGGTACATTTCACAGACCGCACCCTTGTCGAACTACCGTAGTTTCTATAGTTGCACATCTGTCTTTGCCAACAAACACGGCAAATACTAGTTTGCCTTCATGACAACAGTGGCGCCACACGATGGACTTGAAATGAACAGTAAGCAAGACGTCAATATTTAACAATATTTAACATACTTTTACTAGAACTAGCAATAATAACAATATTAATATGTCACAAGATTTAACGATATAACATAACATCAGTGTATCAGTGTACAACCAGTGTATCATACAACCAGTGTATCATAAACCAGTGTATAATTTGTTTCATTCGTTTATCGTCCTCTGTGAGAATGCATACTTTCTCATATCCAATCGGCACTATTCCTTTATGAAATCTACTGTTTATTATTTGTCTTAACTTAGACAAAAATACTGTTATTAATATTTTTATGATTATTACATATCTCTCGGTTCCGTGATCAGCTCCATTCCTTATAATTTGTCATTGTCTTTCTTGCGACATGGCCTCCAAGCTTGTGTGCAGTATTCTAAAAGAGGCTTAACTGTTACCTTAAACATAATGCTTAAGAAGATCTTGTTCTTTATGTGTTGTGTGTATCTTAATCAACCCAATGATTTGATGCCGCTAACCAAAATTGTTCTGAAACTTTGACATCAACGCTAACTGCTACTCAGCCTCTAGAATAGCATTTCACATTTTACATTTCTTGGCAGTCTACCATCCTCGCACCAAATAACCACTAAATAACCACCCATGCCAACCCGTTTAAGTTCTTCTCGCTAAGCCCTACTACATACCGATCTCTTTACTCGGGTCATTCATCCTCATTCGCCCCGCCCACTTTGATCCTATAGTTGCCCTGACCCATGTACTCGTACTCACAAAACTACTGCGACTTGATTGACAGGTATCTGTCGGCCACGGCTCCCTTTACCTGCCTCATTCACACCTGATTGTATCCTCCGTAGTAGCGCCTTACCCTCTTAAAGCCCATCCACGATAACCGTTCTACCAAGACACACAAAGCCTTCCTTCTAACCTGGTATTCAACTCAATGTTCACCAGTGAGCTATAAGTAGGCTGAAAATGTAAGACATATATATATATATATATATATATATATATATATATATATATATATATATATATATATATATATATATATATATATATATATATATATATATATACAATGTTCACCAGGGAGCTAGGGGGAGGGAGAAAGAGAGAGAGAGAGAGAGATATGGGGGAGATAGGAGGGAGAATGAGAGAGAGAGATGGGATAGACAGAGGAGGGAGAGGGAGAAAAAGAGAGATGGGGGAGATAGAGAGGGAGAGAGAGAAATAAATATAAAGCGAGAGAGAGAGAGAGAGAGAAAGAGAGAGAGAAAGAGAGAGAGAGAGAGAGAGAGATAGACATACAGACAGACAGACAGACAGACAGACAAAAACAGAGAGAGAGAGAGACAAAGAGCAGAGAGTCACGCGCGTACACCTGCATATTACATGTAGAAAGGGGAATCACATTACAGTTACTTTCTATATGTAAGTTGTGTTAAATCATAAGATAACATTTCGTTGAGCATAAACTAAAAATATATTTAATATAATTTTATAAAACACCATATCTCATTTTCGTATATAACACATTATGTGTTGACTGGGATAACACACACTTGGAATATCAAATTTAATTCAAACATTCATATTGCAAGGCACCACTTCGTCTTATTAACAAATCCGTGATTTCATAAATACATACATTGAACTATCTATTTATGGAAAGGCAGCTCAGTCATATTATGATAAACAAAACATACGACCCATGTAATGCAATAATGTTGAATTAATCAGTAACGTTTCTTGGAGGGACGACATTTGTGGCGCCATCTGCCGATCAACATTTAGCTAGGACAATATTATTATTATAAAAGATATTTAATTTGCATGATGGAAATATTAAACGCATGTGGCAATGTTGGGAAAATATTGCACAACGTTTTCGGATATGACATCGTGTTTCTAAAGTACAGCGGTTTTTGCATCTCGGTGACCACATCAAGATTGCCTTCGAGTGTGAAGAAAGACAGCGAAGTCTAACATTGTTTTTAATGCATTGTATACGCTTAGACAATGTTACTAATAGCTGAAGAGTTAGTATGACAGTAAATATCATTGGTTAATCAGATTCTGGGTAACAAACAACATTCGTTACAGTGAAAAGTGTAAGTGACTCGAGAGTCTCTTGTGTGCGACAGACGGAGCCTGGATAATCGAGGCCAGTGCTCATCTACAAACCAACTCATGACACACAGACAGAGTCACTACTTCGTCACACCTACACTTATGTGCAGGTTTTGCATATCTTCATATCATTTGGTAAACTCCTAATGTTTGTAAACAAAATAGCTCTATTTCAATGTTGAAATGTTACTGTGCCACGAAAATGGTCGATTTTTATTAAACTAAGTTATGCACTTTAATGAACAAAAGTTACGTGTAATAAGTCATAGACAACATTGACGTCACCAAGCCTACGAATTGTTTATGCCACTCTGCTAACAGTCCATTTCGAATTTTTAATCAAGTTGTGGCAGTGGTGATATGGTGAGTGGCGCCACTGTCGGGAAGTGTGGTATCAGTGGTGATATGGTGCGTGGCACCACTGTCGGGAAGTGTGGTATCAGTGGTGATATGGTGGGTGGCGCCACTGTCGGGAAGTGTGGTATACGATTCGCGTCGGACATTTTTCTTATCAGAAGAAAACTTACGAAAAGCCTCCGACACGTCTACTAGAAAACAAACCGTACGTAAGACTCCAACTCCCCCAGGTAGTGTACGATGATGTTCACATTTTTGAACGACCCCTAATTACTCTATTTCATTCAGTGACAGTACAATATGATATGCCCATTATCGGCGAGATAATCATCAGTGCACCAATGACACGCGTTGCACGCTTCGTTGACTCTGAAAGGCTTGGCGCAGGTGTTTCGATCAATGTGTGAGAGAAATGTGGACAGTGCTAATTTCAAAACATATCGCACGAAATTACGATCAATGAATTCAACGGCATCGCTTTTATATATGTGTTGTGAAAATGTAAAATAAAGGTAGGGAGAGGGTGTTCACAAACGATAATATTTATTGCTCTTTGTCTACATAGTTATTATCTAAACTGTGCGGTTATCTGAACTGTGCGATTATGTACACTGTGCGATCAAGAAAACAAGAGTATGTTGTTGTTCTGACTCTAAGCGCCAGCAAGATAATGTTGTTGTTCTGAGTCTAAGCGCCAGCGGGATAATGTTATTGTTCTGGCTCTAAGCGCCAGCAAGATAATCATGCATATATTTTTTAGAAGTTCTATTAACATCAGGCATTTTTCATGCATTTTCGCGTGTGGCCACGAAGGCGATAGTCCAAATAATGTTCAACAAATTACAAACAAATTGACGTGTGTTTGTACATAATCACCAAATACATCACTCCGAAACGGTTATAGGACATTACCCTCCCCCCGGACATTACCTCTTCGATATTAAACTAATATGACACTACCCGCCGTGTAACGTCATTATCCGAAAACCCTACTAGAAGAAACCCTATCCTTAACTCCTAATCTCTACCCTAATAATAAATCCTCAATAAAAAATGGTAACCGTTAAATTTATTCCTACAATCTCAAATACATTAATGATATAAACTATGAACCCTACAAGCACCAATATTAAAACTAAATCCTAACCATAACAAACACGATCCCTAAAACATAATTGCTAATACTAAGCCGTAACCCTTAAGTACTAACCCCTAAAGCAAGAAAGTATATAAAATCGATTGCGCCTATTGATCAGTCACTGTTCCTAGGGGCTGGCGGTATTTTTCTAGCGCGGGGCTATTTTCCGGGGGCTATTGTCCTCGGGGTAATGTCCGGGGTGTGGTATCAGTGGTGATATGGTGAGTGGCGCCACTGTCGGGAAACAAAGAAAACGATATTGACTTTATTGTATGTCTAATTTATGAATTCACTTTAAGCGTATACTTCAAGTTAGTCATAATACTAGGATAATACAATGTATGTGAACACGTGTACCAGATAGTTAAACAATATTTGCAAGATTTAACATCATTGCCATAAAACAATATACACCAGACGACAAGTAGACAAGGAAGCCGTCGGAGTTATCGAGATTCTAACAAGTGTACAGTTGTACGTGACCCGTCCTTGCCAGATATCTGTCTATTCTGTTTTTAGACGTGTCGACACTGACGGCGTTTATTTTGCAAGGCCTGTCCATAATGGACACATTTTATAACGGACACATGTTTATAACGGAACATGTTCTAATCATTGTCACATGTAATTGGATGGAACATGAAATAATATTCCCTTTGTCAATTCGGTAGTTACTTATTAACTGTTGCACAGAGCTACTGAGCCTCGCAACAACAATAACAACAACAACAACAATAACAACAACATCACATGCGGTTAATTCTGACAATCATAATTTATTATATCCATGAATATATTAAATTTCAAATTATGAAATATTCAACAGTAAGTTAAAATCCCTCTCATTTCAAATTAATTTTGTAAATAATCAAACCACCTAGTATCTCCTGCAACATGCTAGCTGGTTTGTGCAACTTTTCTAGTTTTTTTTTTAAATCATCAGTCAAACTATTAAATTACTTAATGCTTGGTCAAATATTAATTGAAGTGAGTAGTTCCCTATACTCTCACACAGGACATCGTCCGGGATATCCGCAAAATCTATTTTTAGTAGCCATCGAAACATGGGGCCATCTTTAATCCTTCAGATCATCACACATACTACTGAAGTGAAAACAGAAACGCTGAAGACTCACGAATTTCACCCTAGTTGAAATGTCTTAACATTGTCATGTGATCGGCGAGAGGATGGAAGCCACGTCCATGGTCAGCATTGATACTCAAAGTGTTTACCATTTTGGATATCCACTATTGAGAGCCTAACCATAATATCTAATGACTAAAGTAAATTATTTCCATGATTTGAAAAATACCGCACTTTTGTATTAAATTTAGTGCGGATATTACTTAAACTATTCACACACTACGTATTTGGACATCAACGAACCTGATTTGTGATAGGCTAAATAAGTTGACGAAGGAGTTTTAAACACAAAACTGCATTGCCACATTCACATAAACAATATTGACTCAACTGTTTTGCAATAATGCCATAATTAATTTCAGCGAAGAATACGATTACAAGAAATTATTTTTGTTCTAGTAGGGAAGAAACTGTAGCCAATAATGATTTGGGATAAATATTCTATGTTAAGACATAACTAATAATAATTAGTCTCTATGGCTAATAGAGTAACGGCGTGCTAATATCATGATCTCGCTTTTGTTATCGTTTTGTAACTGAACTTAGTTAAGGTATACTATAGATATAAACCTTCTTCGCGTTAACATTTTAAAATGTCGGATGAAAAGCGAGTTGCGCGTTGCATGAGTTTCTGGGTTCTGTTTAGAGCTCTCGTTCAGCTGTAGGTGTTGGCTGTTGGTCTGCAACACCAACGGGCACCTTCGAGCAAGCTCTACTGACACAAAGTATCCACAGTCCTACATGAACGGGTCTTTCCTTGAGCCAGTAGGAAGTCGAGGAGGCAACAATCGAAATGATGAAGGCGAGAGAAGCGCATCACAAGATAACGGCACACAAGCCTGTTATAGTCATTTTACTATTTTATTGTGTGTCTTTAATATATGAACATGTATTTAAATGTTTCTTTTTCGGTAGCGGAGGATGAATAAAATTATAATACTAATACTACTAATAAATCAACGAATTAACGTAGTTATTATTGCTGTTATATATCTTTCTTTGTATATTGCAAATGCACAGTGTTCATAAAAAGAACTGACGTTCCAAAATGTATCACCAATTAAAGGAAATGACTATTTAATTCAACCACTAATGTAGCATATAGTGAACGTCTTTAAATGGTGAAGTGATTATTTAAGCAACTATTTTCTAATGCTAAGGCAGATAATCTTTCAGTGAAAAAATACATGTACAAACCATAGTAAACACTTGGCCACAACGAACAAATATATAACGGAACATGTTGTTTTCCGAAGTTGCTATTGAGGTGTTGCTCACCTAACGGAAGTTAAGGAATATTCAGGTATTAAGGAAATACTCAGGTCTTGCTCACCTAACGAAGGTTAAGGAATATAGTTATTTCGGCACGTGTGCAGGTGTTCTGATTTAATAACATTTTGTTATACAACAATTGCTTATTTTGTATATAATAGTAAAATGAATATGACATAGACTTGAACGATTCAGTGGACAAAAACCAAACGGTGTGTCAGATATTAAACTTCTACAATGGATAAAAACAAATGTTTTACGCCACTTTTTATCTGGGTTCGCAAAATATATTTCCGTTGTTATTACATTATGTGCTTAACAGCCATTTTAATGGTTGTGGCAGACTAACGTATAACTTGTCGTGTTCCGTTGTCGGTATCAACATAACAACAATTTAGTTAAGATATAACAATTGCAATTGGTAAAAAAATATCTAGTTAAAACGAGTAACTTGCTGTACGTTTACTCTAGTCCAGAAATCGAACGGCGTTCCTGGTGTTTTAAGTCTGTGGAAGCAGACAGCGGCAGTATCGGATATAAGTTGATATATGACGACCGAGCTTAGAGGGCGATGGTTAAATAGTCACTGTCATGCATCGCTAGAGCGCATATTTCTGTTAACGGGCACCTCAAGATATCGGTGGATTCAAGACGCAACGAATGAGTTAAGGAGTTAGATTCTCTTGGAATACATTGACGTTTTAATATGACTGTCTGCTTATTCCATGATGAGAAAGGTCATGTAGCTTGTGGTTGATCTAGAGTAGCAGAACCAGATAACATAGCCTAGGTTACCGGAACTATATGTCGCTTGTGGTTGATCTAGAGTAGCAGAACTAGATAACATAGCCTAGGTTACCGGAACTATATGTAAGACAATTCGTTCACAGGTAATTACGGAATGTACAACTGCAGGCGTGAGACGACAATTATATTTCTCGCTGGTGTTCAATACTGTGTTATTTTGACTAATTAAGAAATGCTCCTATAAATTTTTTTGGAATGTAACAGCACATTGTCAAACATTGACGTACGTATGACATTCGTATAGGTATGACATTCGTGTACGTACGACATTTGTGTACGTACTACATTCGTGTACGTACGACACTCGTCTATGTATAACATTCGTGAACATATGACATTCCTGAACGTAAGACATTCGTGTACGTATGACATTCGTGTACGTATGACATTCGCGTACGAATGACATTCGTATACGTATAATATTTGTGCACGTATGACATACGCGTACGTATGACATTCGTGTACGTATGACATTCGCGTACGTGTGACATTCGTGTACATATGACATTTGCGTAGGTGTGACATTCGTGTACGTACGACATTCGCGTACGTATGACATTCGTGTACGTATGATTTTCATTTACATATGACATTCGCGTACGTTTGACATTCGTGTACGTACGACATTCGTTTACGTAAGACATTGGCGTACGTTTGACATTCGTGTACGTATGACATTCGTTTACCTATGACACTCTCGTGCGTTTGACATTCGTGTACGTATGACATTCGTTTTCGTATGATACTCGCGTACGTATGACATTCGTGAACATGACGTGTTTCGTTAACGTGTCTCTCCCAAACGTGATACCCCTCAATTTCGACACAGCCCGGTGACCGAATTTTTTGAGGGTTTCTTCGTTGAGCAGGGTGATACATGTCTACGGCGTACGGCCCAAAAATACTATCCCGGTTGCTGTTATTATACAAAACCTGCATTTTGATGACAGTTCTGTGAGAGAGAAACTGTTGGGTGGGCGATTTTATGTATTTCAATGAACAAATGCTACGTGCCATAAGTCGTAGAGAACATTGACGTCACCAAGCCTACGAATCATTTATGCCACTCCGCCAACAGTCCATTTCGAATTTATAATCAAGTTGTGGCAGTGGTGATACGGTGCGTGGCGCCACTGTCGGGGAGTGTGGTATCAGTGGGGATATGGTGAGTGGCACCACTGTCGTGAAGTGTGGTATCAGTGGTGATATGGTGCGTGGCACCACTGTCGGGAAGTGTGGTATTAGTGGTGATATGGTGCGTGGCGCCACTGTCGGGAAGTGTGGTATCAGTGGTGATATGGTGAGTGGCGTCACTGTCGAGGAGTGTGGTATCAGTGGTGATATGGTGTGTGGCACCACTGTCGGGGAGTGTGGTATCTGTGGTGATATGGTGTGTGGCACCACTGTCGGGGAGTGTGGTATATGTGGTGATATGGTGAGTGGCGTCACTGTCGGGGAGTGTGGTATTAGTGGAGATACGATGTGTGGCACCACTGTCGGGGAGTGTGGTATCTGTGGTGATATGGTGAGTGGTGCCACTGTCGTGAAGTGTGGTATCAGTGGTGATATGGTGAGTGGCGCCACTGTCGTGAAGTGTGGTATCAGTGGTGATATGGTGAGTGGCGCCACTGTCGGGAAATGTGGTATACCGTTCGCGTCAGAAATTTTTCTTGTCAGAAAAAAAAACTTACGAAGGGCCTCCGACACGTCTACTAGAAAAAAACACTGTACATAAGATTCCAACTCCTCCAGGTTTTTGAACGACCCCTAAGACTCCAACTCCTCCAGGTTTTTGAACTACCCCTAAGCTACTCTATTTCGTACAGTGACAGTGCAATATGATATGCCAATTATCGGCGAGATAGTCATCAGTGCAACGACGGCACGCGTTGCACGCTTCGTTGCTTCTGAAAGGTTTGGCGTGTGTCGATCAATGTGTGAGAGAAATGTGGACAGTGGCCTACTAATTTCAAAACACATCGCACGAAATTACGATCAATCAATTCAACGGAATCGCTTTTATATATGTTGTGAAAATGTAAAATAAAGGTAGGGTGTACACAACTTGTGTGTTTAACGATAATATTTAGTGCTCTATGTCATACATAGTTATTATCTAAATTTTGCGATCAAGTCCGGCTCGTAGCCTCGCGGAAAACAAGAATATAAATAATGTTATTTTTCTGACTCTAAGCGCCAGCAAGATAATCATGCATATATTTTTTAGAAGTTCTATTAACATCAGGCATTTTTCATGCATTTTCGCGTGTGGCCACGAAGGCGATAGTCCAAATAATGTTCAACAAATTACAAACAAATTGACGTGTGTTTGTACATAATCACCAAATACATCACTCCGAAACGGTTATAGGACATTACCTCCCCCACCGGTCATTACCCCTTGACATTACACTAATGTGACACTATCCACCGGGTAGCGTCATAAACCGAAAAACCCTACCAGAAGAAACCCTACCCTTAACTCCTAATCTATACCCTATTAATAAATGCCTAACCCCTAAAGCAAATCCGAACTAAACAATTGTAACCCTTAAATGTATTCCTACAACCTCAACATCAGTAATGCTGTAAACTATGAACCCTACAAGCACCAATATTAACACTAAACCCTAACCATAACAAACATGATCCCTAAAACATAATTGCTAATACTAAGTCGTAACCCTTAAACACTAATCCCTAAAGCAAGAAAATATATAACATCGATTGCGCCTATTGATCAGTCACTGTTCCTAGAGGCGGACGGTATTTTTCTAACGCGGGGCTATTGTCCAGGGCTAATGTCGTCGGGTAATGTCCGGTTGGGTAATGTCCGGGTGGTTGTCTCCTCTCACCCCAACCCAAACCAACCCCCAAACCAACCCCCAAATCAAAGAACAAAGATATTGACTTTATTTGTATGTATAATTTGTGAACTAACTTTATGGGTATACTTCAAGTTACTCAGGAAAACAATATTAGCAAGAATTAACACCCATACCATTACAATAAAACTTGCAATTGGACAAAGAAGCCGTCGAAGTTATTGAGATTCTAACAATTTCTGTGTGACCTACCCTTGCCAAATATCTGTTAATTCTGCTTTTAGACGTGTCGACATAACGGACACATGTTTATAACGTACACACGTTTATAACGGACACACCTTTATAACGGACATATATTTGTAACGGACACATGTTTATAACGGAACATGTTCTAATCATGGTCACACGTGATTGGATGGAGCATGAAATAATATTCCCTTTGTCAATTCAGCAGTCACTTATTAGCTGTAGCACAGAGATACTTTGCCTCGCAACAACAACAACAACAACAACAACAACAAAACATATACGGTTAATTCTGATAACCATAATTTATTATATCCATGAATATATTAAATTTCAAATTATGAAAAATTCAACAGTAAATTAAAGGTCCCTCTCATTTCAAATTAATTTTGCAAAAAACAAAACCTACCTAGTATCCACTGCAGCATTCTAGCTCGTTTGTGCGGTCTGGTACACCGCCGGGTACCTTCGAGCAAGCTCTTCTGACATCAAGTATCCACAGTCCCACATCAATGGGTCTTTCCTTGAGGATGCAGAAAGTCGAGGAGGCAACAATTTAAATGATGAAGTCGAGAGAAGCGCACCTTAAGATAACGGCACACAAGCCAGCAAGTGGATCGACACGATGCACGCCTGATTTGCTGTTGCATTTATTCGTGAACTCCTGAGTAGCAAGGACACCAGATATCTTTCAAGCTTCGTGAATCGGTACCTTCAGGTGGTTCCTGAAACGAATTCCATTGATACAACTGTCGCACTGAAAAGTTAAATCATGCAAAG